>CM075212.1:14503437-14571900 GCA_037577465.1 Liposcelis bostrychophila
GTTTTCTAAAATGAAAATCGAAAAACATTCAATCCGGAAAAAAAAGGAAGAAGAAAAAAATCAAGCTCATAAACGTACTTGGAAATCTATTTCGACTACTTTTGAAGACAATCCCTTTCTTGACAATAGTTTGTTAAAGAAAACTAAAATACCTTCAGAAAATATGTTTCACCTTATTCCGGTTTTATTCCACACAATAGAAACTCGGAAATTATATCAACATCAATTCTATCACTTCATCGGAAGGAGTCGGAAAATGGGAGAATAGACAACAGACACATTTTGTACTGAACATATTTTTTAAATAAACCTAGCATATAAAAATAGTAAATGCGATTTTTGCTGTCATGCGACGTTTAATTACCGAATAAAAAAGAATAAAAATTTTGGCTGTTTGAATTGGCGCCGGAACGACCGTGACGTCACAGTTCACGATTTAGGTATGCTCCTAGTTGAGCTATCGGCGGCATGCCCATCGGAGCAAGAAGAGTTGTCGTACGAACAAATCGAGTTAACCTGTGAGGACGAGCAGGTGCACTCGTGGTTTCGTTTTTTAAATAACCGCGCGCTTAAAAGTGAACAATGACGTCACACCAATGAGAAACGTTTTGGAGTGGGGTCACGTGACAAAAAGTTTTTACGACTTTATAATTTTTTTTTCTTAATTTCTAAGAAATTTCCTACAGTAAAAATTGCCATTAGATGACCAGAAAACTTTGAACTTTTATTATTCACCATAATTAGCAATCATGTCTGTTGTCTATTTATGGCATATAAGGAAATGAGGCTCTTTTCTCAGTTTGGCCACTTTTTCATGGTTGATGATTATGCGAATGCAAGAGTCCTTTTTTTCGCATTATAAGTTTTAGTAACGAAGAATAAAAAATAAAATAAAAAAAAACCCAACTCATTGAGTTGGCATCGCGATAAAACGCCTAGAATTTGATTTACGACTTTCAAGAACTTGCCCTTTTTTTTACATAAAAAATGATTTACTTTGAGATGATCATTCCTGACTTTTTTAATTTAACTTTTCAATATTTTTATCTAATGAATATACTTTATGCAAATGATTTTTTAAAAATTATTTATAAGGGTTTATAAGGATTTTGAAAAATGGAAAAAAGTTTAAAAGAGATTTGGTAACAGCTTCTTTAATTTTTTTTTTTCAAAAAACTCCTTGAATTGTGTATGATCGATATCGATGATGGGAAAGAGAAAAACCGCAGTATACATTGACAGATTATTTCTTTTTCATTGAAGTCTTTGAAAAAGTAGCGTCATTTTTCTCCGCCGTCAACGGGAAACCGATCCTGACAAGGAACACATGACGCTTTTGTGACGAAGGATAGGCACAATACGCATGCCACCTCCCTTATTCAAACTTACTTTCTCATGTAATCATTTATAAAGACTTTCAAATAAATCCGGATATATTTTTCATGGAAATGAGGGTAACTAAAACTTTGAAATGAGCCTTTGAAACATATGATGAATTTTTTTTTCCCCGCTTCAGCTTAAGGGTGTGAAAACAGCGGATTATGATTTTAATTTTATAAAGTTGCTGCGTAAAGAAAATTCAAACTCTTTCAATTTTTTGTTAGAGAAGTTGGCATATTATTCATTCCCCTTACACATAAAAAAAAAATTTTAAAAATTCGATTTGCCGAACACATTGCAAAAATTCTAAAAACATATTATCAACCAAAATATGACACCACTTTGCGGGATTTTAAATCAGTAGGACTAACATGAGTAGGTAGCCTGATGATCATCCATGCTTGGAGTTTTTATAAATGGCCGATTTGAAATACTAAGGTTGTAATTAACGGACTAAATCTCTATCACTTTAACCTTCAATTTTTTCATGTTTTTTTTAACATGTTAGTCAAACATGTTGGTTTTGGATAAATGTTCGGCGAACATTTTGGACAAACATTTTCACATAAGGGTAATTCTTGAAAAAACGTTCCTTGTCGGGAAAGACAAATAAAGCACTTTTTTGGTAGTAAAAAAAGGCTGACAAGTAATTAATTTTTTCTTAAGAAGAGGGATATTGTTCTTTACCTTCCAAAACACCAATTCACAACAAAAAAAATTTTCTCGTTGCATCCTCAATGAGAAGCTGCTAAAAAAACAAAACGTGTCGGGAGGACAAATAACGCCCTTTTTATCTATTTAAAAAGGTTAATTTAAAAAGGTTTAAAAATAGTTTTTATTTTTTTTTTTTTTTGAAAAGGGATATCATTTTTTACCTTCTAAAGAGCAAATTCACTGTAAAAAATTTTCTTTTCAGTGTGTGTTTGATGAGATATTAAGCAATATTGCCTAAATATAAAAATGTACGTTTTTTTAAGAACTACCCATAACATGCTTAAAAAACTGTCACTGCTTATGCAGAGCTTCCCCAACATGTCGGGGGAAAATGTTTGATGAAAATGTTTGTCTAACATGTTCGGCGAACATGTCGGGCAAATATGTTTGTGCTTGATAATAAATGGTGAACAAGTTCGGCAAACACTATCATTGAACATTTTCCCCGAGGCCGCAATGTCACGCCGAACATTTTCCGCGAACATATTAGGCAAACATGTTCGTGTTTGATAAAAAGTAGTGAACATGTTCGATGAACGTGTCGGACAAACATTTCCATCGAACATTTTCCCCGACATGTTGGGGAAGCTCTACATAGGCAGTGACGGTTTTTTAAGCATGTTATGTAAAAAATGTTTGTCCAAAATGTTCGCCACTTTTATCAAACACAAACATGCTTAAAAAAGCGTCACTGCTTATGTGGAGCTTCCAATACATATTGGGGAAAATGTTCGGTGAAAATTTTTGACCAACATGTTCACGAACATGTTCACTACTTTTTTGAATTTTTCCAATCATTTGTGTCGTAATAGGCATTAAAAGCACAAAAACTAACCGGGAAAAATAGTCTCGTTATTTTGATGATCAGTATGAGATCTGTGGTTCATTGAGGTGATGAAGTCTGATAATGCAAATCCAAAGGAACTAAGGCGAAGCTGAAAAGTTTCAAGTATTCCAGCATTCGTTTGAGAAATGAAAGGATCGTTTCGCTCGCATCCCTATCTTCAAACTAGATAAAACAAGTAGAATCGTGCGGAGAAACTTTTCCTCGGTTACTTTTTTGTAAAAAATGGGAATGTTTATGATGGGTATTCTTTTCCTTTTATAAAAGCCTAAACTTTCTCACCATTTTTCAACGTAACCCACTTACTTTTCTTCACCACGATTTAGGAATCCTGGTCTATTCGTTTCTATTTTAATTCAATCAATATTCAAAATGCCCCAACTCTCAAAACTTTTTTTGCAACATGCACCGACTTTTTAATTCTATCTCTCATATTTGGGTTTGACAAAAACGTCAAATCAATAAAACCTGCAAAAATATTTAAAAAGCAGGAGCACTTTCTATTTTTTTTTTATTTATTTTTTTTTTTTTTTAAAGTAAACCGGATGTCTTTTCATCGACCTTTAAGAGCAGAATTTTTTCGGATTCATGTTTGTGCATAAATATTCCTTTTTTCGTCTTTTTCTTTTAAAAATAAAATTTTATTGAGAAAAAAAAAAAAAACTTAACCGAAATTGAATAACAAAATATTCAAGTGAATATTCATCGTCATGAGAATGTTGATTCACATACTATACTTTATTTATTTTTATCTTTCCCAAAACATTTTAAAATATTAAAATCAACAATAAGGATAATAATTTTTATCGCGAACATTAAGGCGGCGGCGTTCATTTATTTATTTCTTATTCTCCTTCATGATTTGCATCAAAAAAAAAAAAAATGTTATTTCAAAGTTTCGGAAACGACGAGATGAATAAAAAATAGCATAAGAATAGCCTTTAAAAATGGTAAACAATTCAAACAAAAAAAAAAAAAAAAAAAAAAAAAAAAAAAAAAAATTGGCGACTTTGTTGCTTCCTTCAATTCATATCATAGTCGCTAAGTTTTTGTATTCCAACTGAGTTTTGTGTACGGGCTGGTAACGTTGTCAGAACTTGGTTTGAATATAGAATAAAGTGGGATGGGATTTCGAACAGATGCGACGTTTCATAATAAAAATCAAACACATTTTCATCTCTTTTATAGCAACCTTTTTTTAAAATTCACTGTACACCTTGTTTATTATATCGCCATTTTTTTTTACTCCCAACAAAAAAAAAAAAAAAAAAAAAAAAAAAAAAAAAAAAAATACAAATAAAATAAAATAAAAAATAAAAAATAAAAATAAAAATAAAAATTATACTGCGTTTTGCTTTCTTTATGGGTCAATCCCGTATAAATAATCTTTACATCACAATTGACAAATGCACGTGTTATTTTAATGGTTTAATCACGGAAAACAAGAGAAGGGGGTTATTTTTTGGTTTTGGTGGAAAATTTCACATCCTGGAGGCATCGGGAGGGAAAACGCCATTCACGAGAGGGGGGGAGAAGGGTGTTTGGATCTCGTATAAATAAACTCCATACGTCCGAATTCGAGATGTGCGTCGTTAATCATTTACACATAATGGAAGCTTATCAAGTTTCTATATTTGATTTTTTGGCATTATGCTTTTTTTTTTGTTTTTACAACACGAAAACGGGAATATAAAATTATTTTAATTTGAAATCAAATTTAATTTATTAGTTCGAATTGAAAATGAAAGGTATTTAAAATTATAGCTTCGATTTGTCGGATCCTTACTTTTTTTAAAAATTACTGCAGCTGAACGATAGGCTTAACCGAGAAAAATTAAAATAAAATAAAGACAGCTAACATCTAAAAGAACTTCCCATTTTATTCTCAGAAAATTTTGCAAACAATATTTCCATTTTAAAAATATTTATACACATTTTCTCTCCCTGATATTCAAGTGTAAAAGGCAGTTCTTACGGAAGAAAACTAAAACGCAAGGAAGTGCAAAGCACTAAATCATTTTTGTTAAACAATTATATAATCGTATCGCGTTACTCTGCGGTAAATATTTCAACTTCGTCGCAATGTTTATGCTAATATTTTTCAGTTTGTTCTCCGTCGAGTTTATTTCCATTTCAGACAAAAATCCAAAAATGAAGGAACTTTTTTTTTAAAATGGCTCTTCCTAAACCGTCTGTGATATTTCGGCAAATACAGAAACAATGGAAAGTATCCCAATGATAATGGTAATAAAAATTGGATGCCGAAATTTCCACTCTAATGTCGTTCCCTTTCATCTCTTGCTATAGGCTCTATTCTTTTCTCGCCAGATTTTTATTTGAGAATTTAAAAGTAAAAGAAAAAAAATTTACACACCAAAAACCCGATCTAAAAAAAGTTCCGGTCGTTTGCATAATTTTGATATTCGGATGAATCTCTAGTGGCTATAATTCTAATGAAAATCGATTTTCTTTTGAAATAAACCCGTCGAACAAAGACTTTTAAGATTCGATCTCCCTAAGGAAACATAAACATTAAATGCAGATGTTTCGATAATGAGCAGCTTATAAGTGTTCGATTAATCTGACACATTAGTCCGATTAACCTGCCGTAATCCAGGGTCGACCATAATCCCGGCTTAAAAAAAAAAAAAAAAAAAAAAAAGGAAATTGAAAGCACGTATTCGATTCCCGTTTTTTCCTTAAGTCTTCTGACAAAGTAAGATGAAAACTTTCTATTTTCGCGGGATACGAGCTGCAAAAGTTGAAGCTTTGATAAAATAGGGGAGCCATCCCACCGTCTATTACCTTAAAACTTTATTATCCTGCGAATTTTCGCTTTTACCAACATCCTGAATAGAGTTTTTAGAAAATCGTGATTTTTAAAATAATTTTCCCCTACAAAATTATTGTCAGGAAAATTAACGTTTTTCAAAAGAAGCAACAATTTTCCTTCTTAACGACCGACTTCAAGGAAGCGGTTTAAAGAATATTTCCCTCCGAGATCACCGATAAAGGAATAACATCCTTTGCCTTGCGGCAACCATATCGATAGCGTCGCTACTTTGCCATATCAGAAATTCTTCCTCCGTCATTTTTGCCTGCATCAAAAATTTTGCGAAGGCATTCTCATTTTAAATTGAAGCGAATAAACGCCGACCCCCGATGGCGACATCAATCAAAAGTTATTAAGTGACCGGAGCAGGAGGAACGCCAGCAAAAACGAATTTAACTAATGCCTTCGCATTTGGAAAGACCACTCCCAGTCAATCTAATATACATAACCGAAGATACTTAATACCATCTGTACGGCAGCAAAAAAAAAAAAAAAAGATTCATTTTGGATGGCTAAAACGCGCATCGAAAGACAAGGAAAACTTTTTTTTTTTTTATCCTTTTCGAAACGTTCATTTCCGAGTCGACGTCGATGGATTTTCTCTGCTGATAATAATTCTTAACTAAGTTTTCTTCTGGTAATTCACTTATCCTGCTGGGCACAGCTTTGTTAGGAAAATTGCTCTTTTCGGGGGAAGTAATCTCGAATTCCGAAGTTTTCTTTCAAAAACTTTTACGATGTTTATTCAATCGATATTCAACTTTCTCTCGTGTTAAAAACCTGTACAATAAACAATAATCGTTTAAAAAAGCCTTTTACATCCGGAGAAAAAAATTAGTTTTTTTTTGCTTTGCTTTGCTTTTTCTTGATTGAATTTTTCCTACAGAGAGAAATCAATAAAACCTGAAGTTACGGCAAAAGTTCACGAATGTTTTCACCGTCAAAGGGTTCACGATGTTTAATTGGCTGGAATCTTTTGTAAAATTTAATATTTAAATATTTTATTGTATGAACAATTTATCACTACTCAAAACGTAATTCATTTTACGAAAAAAAAAAAAAATTATGGTCCTTTTCCGTTTCTGGTCGTTTATCATTAATCCACCTGATCCGAATCCCTGTAAACGATCTTTGACGTCACAAACAAAAAAAAAAAAAAGTTATTTTTAAAAAATCTCGGGCGATTCAAGTTTACTAGAATCCAGGAAATGTCAGGATGAGAAAAAAAAAAAAAAAGCGAGAGCAAAAAAATGTTGTTTAATTGTACGGAAACAGCCGGGTTTATTAAATTTTCACATTTTGCAAAGTACAAAGTTGGCAACATTTGCTATGATATTCATGAAGTTTTGCTACCAAGCTCATCTAACGCTGTTCCTCCATATATCGTGAAAAATTAATAAAAGCATTACGATCACCAAACAAACACGATTTCTGGATATCTGATTTTGATCATGATCATAAAAAGATGCCTGTTTCTTTCTTTCTTTCTTTTTTTCTCCTTACATTTATAAACCTAAATTGTCAGACCTCGTCTTAGAGGCATAATTTGCAAATGCAAAGCTTAAAGTGCCTTTTTGTCGGCGTTATTATGTTTTAAATCTATAGTTTTAACGTAGATGTTTGAAAATTAGTTAAAAAAGGATTCCATAGGGTTAGAAATTTTAAATACTAACCGAGCTGACTTCTTATGTGACAAACGTTTACATTTTTGATAAATCTAATCAGTAAAATCCTGTATGTTATAGTGAAAACTCAAAAATGGGAAAGGAAAAATTTGACTCTTGATCATGGCAAACCAGTTTAAATACCCAAACTCTTTAAATTTTCCAGAATTAAAAAAAAAAAAAAAAAAAAAAAAAAAAACTTACAATTACTCCATTTTTAAAGCACTTTATCTTTCTGAAAAAAAACGGAAACGCAAGTATTTTTTTTTTATTTTTATTTTATTTTCAGTTGAATCATTAAAAGTATTTTCGAACATCTAAACTTTTAATTCAATCTTTCAGATTTAATTGATTTTACTACACCGTTTGAAAACATAGCTCACCCAAATCCTCAGCCTTTTGTTCTTCACTTATATCATTCTCGTTTTTATTATTTCTTAAACATGTCATCACCATAGTCATCATTTTCAATTTATTTTCGGCATTTACCGAAACGTTTTTTTCTTCTCAACAAAAAGAAAACTCTAGCTGCCGCAATGAAAAAAAAAAAGAAAACATTTGTGAAATATAACTTCTTTGAAAGTTCAAAATAACGCATAATATTTTCGTAACGTCACGGAAATCTTAAAAAATGTATTCATGGAATTTGGAAGTTTCCCAACATCCTTTAATGTTAGAGACAGATTTACTATCAATGAGAAAATCGAAGTGAATCTAATCCGAGACATCAGGAAATTATAAAATTACAATGCGACAATGATTGACGAGTTGTCGGGAGCAGATACATTCGCACGGTCCTTTACGGAAATGCATAGATTGCCTTTTGAATTATTCTTCCGCTTATAGGCCTGGCAATGTTTCAGTAGCGAAAGAGGTATCGTAATGTAATTAAAAGGCAGTGTTAGTGCGTGTAAGACGTTTTTTATTTCAAAATTGAGCATAAGATATAGGAATTTCACGGCTTATGTTCGGCATTTTTTGTACAACACTAGGACTCCAAGCAATGATTTTATTGATATAGGAAAACGTCTACTTTAAAAAAAAAATCAAGTGACTCGCTTGACATTGTAACATAACATTTTCTGTAGTACGATTTTTTTTTTTTTTTTTTTTTTTTTTTTTTTTTTTTTTTTTTTTTTTTTGAACGAATGCTTTTTTTAATCGAGATTCATGAATGCATTAATTCTCTAATGAATGAGTACAGTCCAATTCAGCGGATGTTGTATTCGAAAAATAAACTGGACACCCTATTTAAAGTGCAAATTTTATTCGGAAACAAAACGCATATTCATTTTAGTGAAGCAGTGTCAATTAGGTGATGACATATATAAACGAGCTTGATATTTCGAGAAATTCAGTTATCAGCTACTCTACTACAGTCATAATTCTTGATTATAAAAAAATAAAGAACCGTTTTGGTCTTAAAAGGTTAACCTGAAAAAAAAATTTGACCGAGTCCACAAAGGTAATAATTAGGCACTTGTAATTTGAAAATTTTCAATTACATTGATGCGAATCGTTTCTATTATTTTTTTTTTAATTTTTCAGAGAAAAAAAAAATCTTATTCGTGCGAAACCTAATACCAAATTTGGAAAACAATTACAATCCAAAATTCGGCTGTGTAAACTTGCGAACTCTGACATTATTCCAGAAACGGGCGTAGTAGCGCCACTGTCGAGAACTGCAATCCAAATCATCGCTGGAATTAAAAGCGAAACACATGGAAACACGCTTTTAGATTTGGTCATGAACATCCAATCCTCTTTATAAATCTACAACGAAAAATGACAAGCACTTCTGGGGTGAGGGACGAGGATCGGGGAGGGATAAAACTGGGTGGTTTATTTAACTTTTCGTCGTGTTGTTTTTTTCTGTGTTATACTGAAAGCTTATTTTTAATAATCTGCTTTTGTTTAAACATCGCTTTGCTCTTTCCCTTTTTTTCCTCGTTTTTGCGAATTTTCATCGTACTATCTTCCGGATTTTTAAGTCCAGCATCCGTTCAGATATCGTTTCGTTTTATTTTGTTTTTACGTTTTTTTTTTTTTTTTTTTTTTTTATAAAAAGAAAAATAAAAATTCGTCTGACTGCCTTAAAGCCCTTGACTCCTGATGATTAACCCAAAACGAAAAACGGAAGTAATGACATCATCGATCAAAAGGAAAAACAAAGATAATGGAAACGAGGCAGAACCAGATTACCAAAAAGGTTTTCCGTGTATTGGGAAAAGTCGGGAATCTAGTTTCAAAGCATTTTTTTGATTCCGCACATTATGAAATTTAGAGATTCGCTTCTCTAAATCCCATTTTACTGTAATCCATTTACCTTTTGCACATATGGCCTCGCATTGATTTCTCTTCGACCTTACTGATTTATGTATGCGAATTTCTCTCTCCCTTCGAAAAACCTCGTGTACTTCACGGGATTGCGGTCAAGATTTTTGAATGACAGTTGGAAACCGCTCGCCCATTTTCCGATCACACTCTAGTTTCCCGCATTTCTCGAGAGGAATTTCGATGTGGAGTCGTTCTTCCGGGAATTTTATTTTTTTTTTAATGAGAAAAAAAGGGGGGAAATTCTGTTTTTTATTAATTAAATAAAGTTCGAACACAAGAGAAAACATATCGAACGAGGGAACACCAGGATTGCGGGCAGTATCTTGTAATCTTGTCCAGTATGTCGGAGATAAATATTTTTTTTAAAAAGACTCCTCAGCTTTAAAAACCTCTTATAATGCGATAGCACAATGTTCGTTGTGGAGTGGATTTTGTTGCGAAGTTTCGTATGTTTAGCGAAATAAAATCACACAACAAAAATGATTCCACAATCAATAAAAGCTTTCTTTCAAGGGTCGTTCAAGTGTTACGTAAAGCACAGTTTTCCATTTTTTTTTCTCTCTCCCACCAATTGTAAGTAATAGTAAGATTTTTCGAGTACGGGGTCGTCAGTAAACCACGTTAACACGTTAGGGGGGGAGGGGGTAATAAAAATGCTAACATTTGCTAACAAGCCGGGGGGTTTATATATCTAACGCTAGCATTTGTCTCATTTAATAAGCGTGAAAAAATGAAAATAATTTACATTTTTTAAATTTTGCAACCTAAATCACTAAAAAAAAAGCTTTCAATTTTACCCGGTAAGTGCGAGCCCGCACTTTTGCTTAAAGTTTAAAAAAAGCTTTTTTTCTGCAATATTTAAGTTTTGAAGAACTACAGATTTTTTTAATGTTTAATATTGATTTTTAAAAAAATTTTTAAGGGGTGGTAACCGAAATCTAACGTAATTTTATGGAGCGGGGGGGGGGGTCCCAAAAGTCTAATTTTTGCTAACAAGCGGGGAGGGGGTCAAAAATTGCCAAAATAATGCAAACGCAATTTATGGACTACCCCAGATCTCCCTTTCGCTAATGCGTAAGATTTTCGTCGACCTTAGACCCTTTTTTGAAATCTTTTAACTTTATTTTCAAAAAAAAAAAAAAAAAGAAATAGTCCTAAAATAAAATTCAAGACTTTTCTTTTCTCATCTAAAGTAAAATAGTTTTTAAAGATTTTTTTACAACCAGATATCATTTCTTCTTCTTTTTCAATAAGTTAGGCGATTTTCTAGTTAACTTTTAGTTAAAAGTTTTTTAGTTAATTAGTTTTTGTTAGTTAAATTGTTTTATTAATTTTTTTCCCCCCTTTTGTAAATTGATGTAAAAATAAAAAAAATTTTCCGAGCCCTGCTTTTGCAAGCTCGGATGACATGAAGTGAATCTTCCCTGGCATGCTCTCACTGTCCCCAGCAAGTTAACTTAACTTATTTTATCCCCTTTCTCAAAAAGATAAATTAAGTTAAATTAAGTTAACTTCTTTTCAGTAGTTACGCGTTCTCGATTTCATACCCTGTACCCAGCAAGTTAACTTAACTTATTTTATTCCATTGCCAGATAAGTTAAGTTAAATTAAGTTAACTTATTTTCAGTAGTCACTTATTTCACACTCCGTCCCCAGCAACTTTTACGTATCCTTAACTTAACTTCCTTCTGTTACGATTTTTCCAAAATTATTATCACTATGAGCGTGCATAATTTTCCCCTCCACCCTGTGCCAAGCTTTATGCCGTTCTACTAATTTTCGCCGCTGTAACAGACTGGGATAACCTCATCCATTTTCAATTTATCGAAACGAAATAAAATATTCATAATCGATTAATTACTTAAAACGAAACAGCCATAGGTTTAGTTCACTCGGAAAAGATATCGAGGATCTGGACATTACATACTTAAAAGTTAATTATTTATACTTTGCCGAAAGGGACGACCGGCTTAAAGCTTTTTCCGATTATCAAGGCGCATATTTAATATTCTAATCTTTTACCGTTCGTTCAGCAAATCTCTTTTATGATCCCCTCTTTATTTTCGCTTTTAAATTCTTCTTGTTTGAAAGAACTCTATTATCAAAGCTCAAAGAGAAAAGTTCTCAGTGCGACAAACATCAAGGAAGTACAGACTAAGAAAATATAGGATATCGGAAACTGAGCTGAAATCATTCAAACGTTTTCGGCAACTGCACAAAAATTTTCCAGCTGTACAACAGTTGATTATATATACTCTTTCCAGGTATTTTTTCCCGAAAATCGCACAAATCAGCAAAAACATTGACAAAGAAAAATTCTGGGAAAATTGCTTTGTGCGTGTTTTTTTTTAATCCCTGAAAATTGGAAAAAAAAAAAAAAAGTTCTTGTCATTTATTTGCTCTAATAAAACAATGTAATCTATACACTATTTAATTTAGTTGAAACGATTTGCTTCCTGGGAAAATAAATATACCTGATCATTAATTCGGTAATCAAATTTTAAGCTTCCTAAACCTGAGAGAATCGTCAGCGAAAATTCTTCAATCCGATTAATTTAATGCTGATTTTTTTTTTTTTTTTTTTTTTTACCCAAAATAAAAAATACTAAGCGATGCATCATCGTTTTATATTTTGTTATCCCCGTGATTTTTCGCTTCGTTCACTTTATTCGTTACGGTTCATTTTTTTTTTCTCTTTTTAAAAGGTACATTTTTTTTTTGCGGTTACGTCAATCGTCAATCATTATTTCCATTACTATATTAAAAAAAAGATCTGAGGAACGTTTTCAAAAGATTTCATTTCACCTGAGGCTGTACAGTATATCTCCGGCGATCATTGAGAACATGCATGGCCCATTTTTTTTTTTTTTAAAGAGAATATTTTGAACGGGGAAAAAATGAAAAACTAGAGAGGAAAAATATCATGAAATACGTATAAAAGGTTCGGAAACAAGAGGAAGACCGAAAAAAAGAAAGGAATCGGTTTTTTTTTTTTTTTTTTTTTTTTTTTTTTTGCTGCATGAATTAATATGCTGCAGTCTCTCAACTTGGCCTTCCCTGCCGTTTATGGAGTTCACTAGTCTCTCTTGTAGCAAAACATCGCATACTACATTTCTTTTTTCTTTCAAAAAAATAAAAAAGTTTTTTTCCTCGCTTATTTTAAAAAGTTTCTTTTCGTGGAAATATTGTAATATTATTTTTGGAATTAAATTATTTTTAAAAGGTTTGTTAAGCGGTTGACATTCTGATATGGGAATCCGTATTATGCTCAGGCACATTTAGAAATTGGCTCATTTTTTATTAGGGAACGTTCAAGTATTACGTAAGATTTTTAGGGGGGGGGGGGGGGGGGTGGTCCGCATCAACCGCCATAAGCTAAGTATGGCGAAATGTCTTACAACGGGGGGGGGGGGGGGGGTCCGAAAACCCGAAAAAAAGTCTTACGTAATACTTGAACGTTCCCTTATCATCAGTTTTTTATTAAATTGAAGAGAAAATCATGGCTGAAAAAGAAGAGCCATTAACAAAATATTCTGAATTATTGAAGAGAAAGAGAATTATAGAAAAGCCTAGAAAGTTAAGGACGCCACCATTAGATTATAAAGCGTTGTACGAAACCGTCTCTTGCTTGTTGGAGGCCAGAAAAAGATTAGAACATATGGAACATATTATTATCGGAAAGTCACCAGACATCACTGTGGAAAGAAAAAGAACAGAATTATGTGAAAACCGAAAGCTCCGAAGACAATGCAAACATTCAAAGCGGTACATTAACTGGTTCTACTTTTTGTGTGAGTTTCCTGAAGATCTGCTTAGGAAGGTTTATGATCAAATTTTTATAAATGCATGACTCTTGATTCATTTTGCCTCAGTATTGTTCAATGTTATGCTACATTATCCTGCTTAATCCATAATTCTGTATCTTAAATTAATTAAAAAAATCAAAATTAAGGTGGCGCTGGTCGAATAACGTAAACAAACGGGGTAGTCAATACTTTTATGGCCGAATGTAGTTTTTTACGGTCGTTATCGCGGAGGAAAGTGTATGCGCGATTGCTCGGTAGCTTATAGAACATAACGATTATATCTGGGTCAAAAAAGCAGCTTAATTAACGCTGAAAACAACGCGATTCATTAGCATCTGAAGTGACCTTGAAAATACTAGGTGTTCGAAAAACCGGTTAAAATTGACTAGAGCCACGTTTCACCGGAGAGACATCTCGCGGGGCTAGCTTGAAACTGTTGAGTCAGCGCCAACCACGATCTTACATACAGGTCAGGCAACTCGAGTATCCCTCATATGGACAAAAATGTCCCCCGAAATTGAAGCAGAAGAATAGTTCACTTATTGCTCGATAGATGGCTGGAGCTGTAGTTAGGAAATCACGTGATACGCCCTCCATCCAATCAACACTTTCAAAACACTTTTTTTACGATGGTGGCCAGAGCACGTGATTCCCTAACTACAGCTCCAGCCATCTATCGAGCAAAGTTTTAACTATTCTTCTGCTTCAAATTCGAGGGACACTTTTTAAGATAGCAGTTGCCTGACCTGTATGTAAGATCGTGGCGCCAACTAAACCTAGTACCGTGCGCACAGCAAAACGCAACAAGACTGACGGAGTCCCTTCGTCAATTGGATCACTCCAAAAAACCTGCGACAGCCCATATTTATCGATTTTTAGCGATTTTTATGCAATTTTTACGCAATCAAAGGAGAATTTTGCTTGTATGAATTCTTTACGTTATTTTTCTATCCCAAAATGGAAAAATTAGACAAAATTGAACGAGCGGGGTGGAAGAGGAACATCGAAGAACACTAGAGGTCAACGCATCGTAACATATATTTCACAGAAAGGCACAAAGTTCACTGACAGGTCGACTCTAACGAAACATCTGCTAGTAAGGAAATCGACTGGGACAATTGATGATTACACTTGGGACATCAACGCGTTGTCCAGCGTAGAAGGGGGAAAGACACCTAGCAGAAATGGAAACGTACAACCTGCTGGACTGTGTACTGGTGCGGAGGAAAGGAAGGGAAATGAGGATGAACTCACAACGACCCTTTTTGATTTAGAGGAGCTGAACTCAGGGGACAAAACCCACGACGAAGACAGCCTAAATGGTACAGTTATCAAATCTTCCCTGGAAATTATACCTGACTCTCAGCAAGTGGATAGAAATCAAAACTGCAATCTGACGGATTTTTCCCGCGATGTGATACCCGATTCACAACCAAATAACCGAGGAAGTGAATATAGGTGTCCAACTTTAAGGAAGAGCTTATGCTGTTTTAACACGAAGAGATTCGAAGAACTGGAGAGGGAAAACGAGCAATACCTTCTCGAACTAGAGACAGAAGAAAACGATAATCTTCAAATGAGACAAGCGATGGCAGACAGAGAGGAAGAACTGAAAAAACTCAAAGAGGAGCTCGCACAAGCTGAGCTAACGATAGGAAAGCTAAGTGATGACCTCCGAATAGCTGATCGTGAAAGGGAAAAGCTTAGAGGAATTTGTAGGGGGTATGAGGAGGAACTAACAAAAATGAATCACATATTGAACCGCAAGGAAAATTCAATGGAAGAAGTATCAGTGATCGAGAATATTCGTCATACTTGAACGACCCCTTTTATATTTTTGTTTGTTTTGTTTTTTATGATATTTATGACGCTTCTGATAAGATTACTATCTTCTATGGAACAAAAATAAAATTAAATTAAATTAAATTAAATTAAATTAAATTAAATTAAATTAAATTAAATTAAATTAAATTAAATTAAATTAAATTAAATTAAATTAAATTAAATTAAATTAAATTAAAATCATAACATGCTTTAAGTCTCAGCGACGTCATGCGTCATTTGGTAGGGGTTTCAAGGTTTTTCGCATGCATCAAACTTTCGTGATCTGAGATCGGATACAACTTTTGAGACGCGTCTCGTGAGAATTATCGATGTACAAGAGCTTCTTAGTGTGTCAGGCATCACCGTGCGAGAGCGTATATCAAACAAAACAAAGACGTAGTAATACTTGTTCCTCAGCGGTAATACAAAATATGGAACAAACACGTGTCAAAAAAATCCGTAAATTTACAAGTTCTGCACTTTCTAAGCTTTGTCCATAAAATATTTTCAGAGGTAAAATTTTGATCGCACTTCCCCATCACCTTAAATGCAAAAGAGATAAAAGCTCAGGCCCGTAGCCAGAACGAGGGAATGTGGGGGAAACCGACCAGAAAAAAAACCAACGCCCTTACGATATGAATTAAGATAGAGTTCTAGAAAAATAGAAGCATAAACTTATTTTTTTCTGCCTCTACACAAAAACGGCCATTATATTGAAAAGCGGTATTCCGCTCTGTCGGAAACATAAAAGTCTTGATTCATTTTAACTCTCAGGATTCCCGCTCCGTGATATAAAAACTTTTCCTAAAGACAAGGTCGCCTGCATTACTTTTTCAACAAAAGATAGAAAAGACAAGAGAAAATGTTTCGTTCTCACGGGAGCAATATGTCGAAAACTTTTTTTTTTTGCTTTTAGACCTTCCTTCCCTCATTTCAATAATTTTTATAGATCGATGAAACAAAAAAACAAAAAACGAGAAAAAAAAAACAGCCGGTCGATAAGAACCCGAAATTCAAATGTTAATAATTCTTCGAAAATATTATTATGAAGTTATAAACACCGTCATAAAAAATCGAAAGGGGTTTTCGACGACTTGGGACGAAGGATCGAAATGATATTCCTTTTTATTTCCGAAGTGAAAAATTCCGGAATAAAGAACGCACGTAATTGATGGTTTCGCTTCTTGGGGAAATCAACCTCCACCTTTCCCTTCTTTCTTTTTTTCCCCCTCCCTCCCGGTCCCCTCCGGAGTTTTCTTTCAAAACACATCATAAATCTTTGAAACAACTCTTTTATATTTTCAGACTTTCTAAAATATTTAAAATATTACTTCCTACATAGCCTGGGTATTCCATTTTAACTTAATACTCGCGATTCCAAAAAAAAAAAAAAAAAAAAAAAAAAAAAAAAGTTTTGACTTTTGTCTTTGCAAAAATACAAAACCCAGCTTTTTGGTAGAGAAATCCCCTACGACCTTTTTTTTACATCATTATTAGAAATTACAATTATTTATCGAGAAAGTTTTTACCGTGAAGCTCATTTATGAAGAGGGTATTAAAAATACGGTAAGTCTTTCATTATAAATCCTGCTATGAAATGATGTAAAAGTTGATTCTTTTTCTAAATCATACTTGTATTTGACTTTGTAATTAGACTTCAGTCCTGTGCTTTTTTCAACTCCCGAGTCCTTTTCCAGTTCTCATGGTTAATTTTTTCAAATCGTTTTAATTTTATTCTGAATACATTTTCGGAATAAAATCGTTTTAATTTTATTCTGAATACATTTTCGTCCTTTTTCACCTAGTCCAAGCTGTTTGGTTCCTGGAGAACATCTCTTGGTGGTCTGAACCTGCGCGAACTTTTTAAGGATCTTGATTATGCCAGGATGATGCACCGGACGATGTTCGGAGGCCATGAGGAGAGTTGCAAATAACTGCTCGTAGGGTCGGACTCAAAGTAAACGAGGAGAAAACTAAGTATCTCGTTATCGAAAAAGAGAAACGCAAACAGAAATGGCACAATGAACCTGTGGATGTAGGAAACCTTAGTTCTGTGCCAGGCAGGTCAACTGAGCTATGTCCATCAGAATCGTGCATGGAGATATACTCTTTTGAACCGTTGCAGCTCAAAACCGGTTCCGGCAGCGGCTCAAAAGAGTATATCTCCATACACGATCGTGATGGACATAGCCCAGTTGACCTGCCTAGTACAGAGTTTTAAAAACGTCACCGAAATTCCAGGGTCCAATGTTACCAGCGACAAAGACACAAATTTGAGGTCGCGGCGAGGATTCAGAGTGGTGACCGTTGTCTCTTTGTGCTAGGTCATCTCCTGCGAAGTAGAGTTCTGCCACCTAAGCGAGCGAAACTCCAAATCAATAATGCCACGATCCGTCCTGTAGTCACGGATCCCGTAACACTTGGAACCTCACCTCCCGTAGGAGAGGATGTTCGCAGGGTTGTTAGATCTAAAATTACAAATGTGGTACATCTCAACCTTAGATAGTGATACGTCCATAAGCAAAACATTGAAAAAAAATTTTTGGTGGTACATGGTACCACTATCACGGATTCAATAGTGGTACCCCATAAGCTGAACATAGAAACCTTCTCATCAATACTGGTACATGTACCACCATGTTCGTGCATCTGGCAACCCTCGATGTTGGTATTCAAAAATATGGTCTTACCGTAAATTCTAGCCCTAGACAGGATCCAATCAGGCAAGGTGCGCATGCGTGATGACAAGATCCGAAGGCACACTGGGCAACCATTAATTTGATAATTTTATTCTTATTTTCATCCGCACTTTTGCATGAAACTTTTAAATCATGATGCAGTAGTTGATTATTGCCTTGTTCGATGTTAGATGCTAACAGTTCATACACTCAGCGGTGGTTTGGATCCAGCTTTGACACCTCGCCCTCTAACAAGGTCAGGTTAGGTGGCTGGAGTTCCGATGTAGCCATTTTACTTCCGATCAAAGCGTTTTTATTCCTAATTCTGCTATTTAAACGAGAAATGCTCTTGTCCAGTTTTTTATTTTGCAATTATTTATCGATGAAAATACGTTTTATTATGAGAAAAACGCATTTCAATACACTGATTCGTTTACATGGAAATACTCATGCAACCAGAATATTTAAAAAAAAAGAAGATTATTTATTTCTTTAAAATTCATCGAAAATCCCATTTCTCAATTTTTTTTTCTTTTGTCTTTCAAAAAAAGAAAAAAAAATTACGTTCTCTGTAAATCGACCGCTTATTTTTGTTGTGGAAAATATTAAAACAATATCGATGCCGAACCCTTCTGAGTATTTATCTAGCAGTTTTGAGGGAAAAAAATAAGACATATTTATATGTAAAACAATGCGTCGAGAAGGAAAAAAGCGGTGAATTTGTAATGCAGTAAAAAAATTTTTTTTGAAAAACAAGACGGTCAGGCTACCGGAAAAGTGATTTTGCTCAGCTGAAATAACAAGGGTGAACCGTTATTGATTGCATCATTTGATGCATAAATTAATTTTATTTGTAAATTTATTTTGAACAATAAACATCATATTTATGAAGTTGGGTTTTTGTTCCTTCGGGTCAGATAGTCGGAAATAATAATATCAGGTTAAGAGAAAAATTGAAATATTGGTTTTTATCATTTGCAAAAATGTATAAGATTAATGCAGTTCGAGACGTGAGAACCATAACCGTTCAAATCGACCAAAGTCAAACTTTACAGGAGAGCAATTTTAAAGTTTGACTTATATTTACAGAATGATTGAAATGGATTTTTCCGTTTTCGTTGCTCTAAACATATTAACAAATTCATGAACTAACTATTAAAAAAAATCACCGAAAAAAATTGAAAGTTACGTGAGATATATCTAAAATTTCAAAAAAGATCCCAATCTAGGAAATTTTTTTAAATAAGAACCATAAACGTTTAAAGGAATGATAAGTTAAACATTGCGAGCCTTTCAGAACCATAAGCGTGTATGCGTTTCTCCGAATCGAAAACTTGTTTCAGCTGGTGATTCCGGATAACCGGAATGGTTCCGCCTTTTCAAACTTTTGTAGGCTTTTGGCTTTCAAAATCTCGGGAGTGAGTCCGAATATTAAAATTTCGAAAACGGGAGATGAAAGAGCATAAGAAAAGAAATATTTTTCTGGAAAAAATCTCATTTTCGGTAATCGACCCGATTTGAACGGTTATGGTTCTCACGTCTCGAGTTCTTCTGTCAATAAATAAATGAATGAATCAACTTACATAAATCAATTTTTTCGATATTCAACCTTATCTGAGATTATGACTGAAATTTTTTGGTATAAAGATGTTATCGGACTCAAAAAATTCTTAAAATTCTTTTGAAATAACAACAGTTCACATCAGAGTTATTTGATTTGGAAACACTTTTAAAAAGTTGGCCGTCTTAGGCGAAATACACTTTAAAGTGATGTAAAATGAAAGGGAAAAAAATTCAAAAAAATTAATCCTATCGCCGAAGGCTCGGCTGGCACATCGCAAGAAACCGCGTTTTTAAAGCAGCAAAGTTTTCATTTTCTCTTTTAAAATAACCAAGATTTAGAATGAATTCATTTATTTAGCAGTAAGCTTTCTCAGGTACAGAAACGTTCAATCTCCGCCAGAAGTCAATTCAAATTATCAATGGTTTAAGAAGTAGGTTCCATTAGCGCACATAATATAATATTAATATTCGGGCTCAATTATGCAAATAATAATTTTAATTTTTTTTTTAGTTGGTTAACTGAAGAGGCCGACCTTAGATCTTCCAAGAACGTTTAATTAAACTATACAGTGAAAAAACCATTGCTGCACAAAAAAAAGTCTTTTTTTAATCAAACAGACGCCTAAAAAGCAGTAAATTCGAATGGATCAATTCCAAAAAAGAAAAGGGGAGAAATATCAGAAATAATATTTGCTATATTTCTGTGTCAAAATCATGAAAATCGGCAGGGATCTTTTAAAGTATCGAATATTTCCAATTAAGTTTAACGCTTGAAAATTTGATTAAGAAGTTCGACAATCCGTGAAAAAGCATAAATTATGGAAAAAAAGCTCTTTTAGGAAAAAAAAAAAGAAAATGTTAAGCAAAAAGTTTAAATAGTCACAGGAGAGAAATCTTTTTCTAAATACGGAAAAAGTTTAAGCTTTCTTTTGTGCGAAAACTTAAGAAATTCTACAATCTGATCCGTGTTTGAGGTTTTCTTTGTAAAGGGGAAAGAAAGCTATTTTTCAATAGTTTTTTTTTTTTTTTTTTTTTTTTTTTTTTTTTTTTTTTTTTTACTTTTTCAGATTTTCGATATTGATTCAAATCCTAATACCTTTTCTTTATATGTAAATAGATATGATTACAGCCAGATAGGTTACTGTTAAAAAACGAAAGTATAATTCTTTCAAAAAAATCGGCATATGTAATACTGGATCGGAATTTCCCGTCAATTCTTTTCGTTATTTCCAAATCCGAAAGTTGCTACTTAATTTATAGCTTTATATTCTAACGGGTTGAGGACAGTTTCTAAGCTTTGTTTATTTAATGAAGACCCTTACAAGAAATAAATTAGTCTGTCGACTCCCGCTACTGTTTCTGATCGTCTTTATTTAAATCTTTTGACCAGAAACTCTACGACTCGCTTTTCACTTTACTTAATAATGTATTTGCAAAATATTGGGGCTAATCTGAGCATGTCGTAGCCTCTCAAATTGCGGCAGTGAATGCAGTACCGGTTAATTCTTTGGAGAAAGTACAGGGAAACTCATGTTAAGGCACCGATTTTTTCTGTATAGCTTTATTTGATTTCTGACCGACCCAATCTGTTTCACGTTCTTTCAGACTAAAACATCTGTTACTTTAAATTTTTTGCTCATGCTTTCATTCATATTTAAACAATAAACGCAATCACCGAACCTACAAATGAGGATGGGATACATATCCTGACCGCTTGTAATGAACATCTATAAAGACAGAAATCATAAACGTCGGATAGGGTTTCATTATATTATTGGAAAAGTTTGCGTCTCTAAAATCACTTTAATGGATGAAAACAAAAAATAAAAATCTGGAAATGGATAAAGACAAGTTTTTGTAGGAAAACAATAAAAAGAAAAGTTATATTTTGTTAACAGGAAGTTATGTGTCTTCTCGTTTGACTCCTCAGTCGGAAATTGTAACATCGAAACCAATATTCTCCTGGAAACGATGACCTCATCCAAAGTTCTTGACTGGAAAAAAATAAAAATAAACCTAAGCACATGGATTAGGGATTTAATTTACATTAATGAATTCTCATGAATTTAACTTTTAAAAACTTACGGGTCACAAAAAACATGATTGAATTTTTTAATCACAGGAATTCCTCAGCCCTTTTTCTGTTAATCTTTAATCGAGCTCGTTTTATTTACTTGAATTAGACGGCAGGACACCCACTTTTCCTTTTCCGACCAAAGGATAAAATAAGAAAAAAAAACATAGAGTTTAGTAGGTGCTAGAAAATAACTTGTCGTTTTATTTGCCTTTCTGCACGGCTATATTTCATTTCGTTATCCAGTTTACTTTTCTTTTTGTCGAAAAAAAGAGAAAAAAAAATTCTTTTCTTTTTTCTGGCTTTTAAACGAATCGTTTTCCCCTGCAGTTTCGAGTAAATTCAATGAATATGTGGAAACCCAAGACGAAAATTTCAAGAAAGGAGAAAAGGAAACTCTTTAATCACAACTTTAAAACTCTGAAGGTATTTTCATTAACAATTTCTTATTCCCAAAACAGACATAAAACGTTGCCGTCACGTAGTTTTGACAAGGACTAAACAAACAGTGTCACGGTAAGGAACATGCGACGTCATTTTATTCGACCTAAGACGAAAAAAAAAAAATAAAAAGCCGGCCGACTTTTTTCTTATCGGATCTGCTTTTTCCAAGAAAAACGGATGACTTTTTTTTTTTTCTTTTTTTTCTTTTTAGGAATCTGAAATTCACGTGTGAAATAAACGAAGGAAAGAAGAAGAGGAAGAAGATATAAACTGCTGTAGGTGAAAACGGTCTCACTCGTCTGAAATGAGTCACACATTTCATCTGTAACTCCTACACAACAATTTTTGTTTCAAGTTTAGGAACGTTTTTTCTTCTTTAACAAGACGTGTAAAAAAACTCCACCTGACATATCGCTAACATCAAGATAATGCATTGAGACATTCATTTGCGTGCTCGAGTGCTCTTCTAAATCATTGCCCTTCTAAGTCGCGCATTTTTTTTTTTTTAACTCCTCCCCTTCTCGTATTTTTGTTTTTTTAAATTTCCTCATTTAATCAAACGAGAAGAAAAAATTGCCTCCTTGTAAAAAATGCCGGTTCTTGCATTTTTTTTTCCTTCCGCGATTTCATTACTTAATATGATTTGCTGATTTCAGCGATTCCTTTTAATTATAAAGATCAACTCAAGTAAAAAAAAAAAAGCAATTAACGACGACGGAAAAATTTCCATTTAAAGACAAACTTCAAGAGTTTTTCATTATTCTTCTCAAATGAAAATTTCAATATTTTGGAAAGCGCGCCCTTTTTGCTTGACGGATCGATTCAGTTTTCATGCACTTAAATTCGCCATGATTTAATTTATTTCGGTGAAACCGGATTTCGAAATCCCCTGCCGGCATCAAAAGAATTCGATAGGAAAAAGAGGAAATTGCAGCATAGACTCCTTTTCGCTCATAGTTCCATTTATCAAAGTAAAATTTATCGAATTCCCCGAAATATTTGGCTCGAAGATGTTTCCCATACTTTCTTCGGAATTAAAAGATCGGAGGAAAAAGAAAATACTTAGTTTATTTATTCAATGGAAAAATAAACGTTTTAAAAACTTAATTTAAAAGCTTTAGAAGAAGAAAAAAAAGTTTGCTTTGTAAAAAGCTGATTTGGCGAAAGCTCTGCAGATTCTCAATAAATAACACCCCTCCGATCCCCGAGTAAGGGTTTAAAGGGGCCAGGGAAACAATGACTCCAGTTTTTCAAATGCCCTTGCTTGTTGAGATTGCACATGACAACTTTATTCTGCTGACTCGTGTACGCTTATAACTGCTGCTTTTTTTTTTCTTATTTCTTCATTTTTTTTTCCTTTGTCGTTTTTCTATTCCATTTTGCGGAGTTTATGAAGCAATTTCTTGTTTTGTTTTTGTTCGAAAGAAGAGAAAAAAAAATTCTTATTCTTTATAGAAATTTAATTAATTTTGTCGCTTTCCTTTTTTACATTTCTGTGGGATGCAAAATACACGGACCACCAAGACTTCCCGGAAAACAAAACCTTATTTTCCAGTTTCAGAGGATTTCATTATGTTCTTCGGAAGCATCTTAAGAAATTTTCGGGTGCCAGTGGAATTTATTTTCTAAACCAGTTAAATGCGAGGATGTTAAAACAACCTTTGTATAATATTCTTACACCCATTGTTCTTAAAGAATCCTTGTTTTCGCAATCCTGCAGTAGGCAGGTCAGTGAAACCCATGCGAAACGGACTTTGTAGTTTTAAAGTGCTGTAAAAATTTCAACAATTTGGGCATCAGTCTAGCAGAATAAAAAGTTTCAAACAAGAAAATCCAACCAAATCTTTAAAATTTGGATACCGGCAACTGTGCACCTAAATAATTTAAAACGACTTTTATCAAATCGTGTCTTTATTTTCTAGTAATAATAGGTTTTGCCTTTTTTTTTATCTCGTTCGGGTGGGAAATTCACGAATAAATTTCGATTACTGTTAACTTTTTATTTATCGAAGAAAATTCATCGTTTTCCCCGTAGCCGAAGGTTTCGACAGTTCAATTGTTATTCCGAATTTATTTGTTTGTTTTTCGTGTTTGTAGGAATTAAAAGCAATACCGTTACTTTTTTTTTTTCGAAAATGCGGATAGGGATCGATGGCGGAAAAAATAACGGTGGTACGTGAGATATTCCGATCAGTCTTAAACAAACCCTTCGGGCGAGGGATTTATTTGAACTCTGCCTGACCCTGGCAACTAAGTGAAACGGTATCACGTTTTTTTTCCGACCTACGAAAACCTTGTACAAATTAAAAGAGTTCAAATTTTCATACTATGCCCTTAACTTTTTCAAAAATCCCGAAGCAATAAATCGAAATCAATCGGCAGAACAAAACTTTTCCTTTCGTTTTCGTTTTCTGCCTCCTCCTCCCCATCTTGAGTGAGTCTTTCTTCATAAGAACATCTTGTTTTCAACTTATGATTTATCATTTCCTTTAGTTGCCATTATCAAGAGTTATTTTTGAATGAAATTCTCGATAGAAACCAATAGAATTATTGAAGTTGTCATTGATTTGTTCTAATTTCAATTTTTTCCTCGATCGGAAATTACTTTCATCAAAACTTTTCCTTAATCGTACAAAATATATTTTTATGGAAGTTTTTCATCAAATTTTGTCGTCAAAAGATTAAGAAAAAAAAAACTTCTTTTTCGAAATAAACCGATTTCGGTCGCTTGAGATCAAAAACAACTAAGCAAATCAGGAAGCTAACGAAATATTTGTTTTTATATTGTGTTTGTAATTTCTTAAACAAAAAAAAAATTTTTCTCGGGACAATGATCGTCAAACATATTGTTAGGAAGAAGCTATCTGCTGGGGGAAAAAAAATCGGATGAATTTTGAAAGGCTCCACCGACGTTTTTTTTATTTTTTTATTTCACTAATCAAAACAAGCGTAGATAAAATTTAAAATAAAATGCGGATCTTTTCTTTTTTCCTTCTTTTTTTTAAGGGGGGAAAAAAACTCTTTCGCTTCGGTTCGATATGATACAATGAAATTTGCGGTTTAGCATTAACGTACAGTACGTTGAAACTAAATTACCCCGAAATAAGGAAGAAGAAAGCAGCTATCGAACATTATTTTTTATTGTTTTTCTTTTCATTTTTATGTTTCAGAATTAGAATAAAAGAAAATTAGATAGACGTATTCTCGCTTAAATTGCTGCAAAAATCGATAAAGCGTTTTTATTCCCAGTTTAAAAAACTCTAGGGTACTAAAGCGGTTTGGAGTTTCAGAGAATAAAATTCTTTGGATATTTTCTGATGCACCTACGATACTTTTAGGTTCTGTAATTGAATTCGTTAAGTTTTGCTTTCTTTTTCTTTCCTCCAAAAAATGTCTAAATTATATTACAGCAAAACGCCGTTATTATCGATGCATTATCCGTAAGTTAAATACAATGGGATGTTCAAAATCTCTCGATTTAATTTTTTCCGCCTTCCTACCGTAACAGTAAATTTTGCTCTCAGATGACTTAAAACGAGTGATTGTTTATATTTATATTTATGCTTATGCTTATGCTTATGCTTATGCTTATGTTTTATATTAAAGTATTATAGGTTTCAATGACATTTTTTCTAACCCCACCTTCAAAAAGATCATTTACAAAGAGTTAACTATACTGTGCATAATAATTAATAGTGTGATTATTACGATTCCCCATAACATTAGTTTTCTTTTGCGAGATTTGATAGACCTTCAGATTAAAGTCAAAGTCATCTGCTGGGAAGTTGGGACCAGGGGATTCCAAATACGAATTTCATTCAGTTCTATGAACCGGATTTGATTAGGTAATGATGATATTATATAAGTATGGCGTTGGTTTGCGGAAAAATCTCCATGAATCTCATTGGTCGATCCATTTCAAGGTCGTTTGAAATGTCAGAAGGTGGCTTAAATTAAGTCACGTCACGTGACCAAATCGACGAGTCGGCGCACCATCGTTTTTACACTATGACCGAGACCGGGACATTTAAAGTCCTAGAAAAGTTTGATGTTGGTTTAATTCAACTGACTACTTAAAATGAACTGCTTTACGCCATCGCCATTTTTATATTTATATGATGTTCTAATGTTACATCGGCTAATGTACCCAATTAATACTTTTTGCACTAACACCCTACCGATTCATATACCAAAAACGATCAACGCTGTTTTTGACCGTTTTTGATCTAGCATGGGGGTAACCGGTGTCCCGGCGTTGCTGGTCCACCTAGGGAGTGGCGCCCCTACCCCTATAAGGTGAGCACCCCTCTCTGGGTTATGAGCTGGTGGTGGGGAGCAGTGCCACCAGTACTGGCTCAAGGCTGAAGATAGTAGTAATCGGTTAGGCTTGAGTACAGATATCAAGAGTCAAAGGTATGACTCTTGTTCTGCGAACTAGTGGTGGGCAGCAGTGCTACTAGTACTGGCTCAGGGCTAAAGATGGTAGCGATCGGCTAGGCTTGAGTACAGGTATCAAGAGGCAGAGCTGTAGCAGCGGTATGGCTCTTGTTCTGCTGATGCAGAAGATTCTGGGAAAGTCACTGCATTAAATTGTCCCTGAAAAATCATCATGGCTGAAAACAATATAAAATGCCTCGGACCCCTCAGTTCCCGGCAGACCTTAATCGGTCAGAGGGTGCGAATACCCGGGTCAGCCATAAAGATCGGAACGTGGAACGTGCGAACGTTGTTCGAAGGCGGCAAGTTTGAAAATGCCGTCCTTGAGATGGAAAGAATGGGGATAGACGTATTAGGTGTGAGTGAAGTGCGGTGGTCAGGTAGCGGGGAGCGGAGCACGAGCAGCCATACCATCTATTACTCCGGAAATGACGATGTTAACCACCGAAATGGAGTAGCTGTGATTGTGTCGAAAGCTGCTAAATACACGGTCAAAAATTTTGTTCCCCTTTCGGACCGGGTTATGATTCTCCAGTTCGACTCCAAACCCGTGAGCATGAATGTCATCCAGGTATATGCGCCTACTACAGACGCAGATGACGATGCTGTTGAGGCGTTTTACGCAGAAGTCAAAAATGCATTACGATTGACTAAGGCACACGAGGTCAATATTGTAATGGGGGACTTTAACGCTAAAATTGGACGGGGTAGCGTTGGTGGAGTTGTCGGAATGTTTGGTCTGGGAGTTAGGAATGAACGAGGCGATAGGCTTGTGCAATTCTGTCAGGAGGAAGAGATGGTTGCGACGAACACCTTTTTTAATCTACACCCTAGGAGGCTATATACCTGGAAATCGCCACAGGATAATTCCCAAAATGTGGTTCGAAATCAAATTGATTACATTTTGGTGAATAAGCGATTCAGGAATAGCATTCCAAGTGTACGAACCTATCCGGGGGCCGATATTTCGTCAGACCATAACCCTGTTGTAGGAAAGCTGAGAGTAAGGTTGAAGTCGATAAAACGGGGACTCACAAGGACCCGGATTGACATAACCAAGCTCAAGGACGCAGATTTGCGATTCAAAGTTCAGCATGACCTGAGTCTAGGGTTCAGAGAAATTTCTGGTCAAGAGGACGTAGATGAGCACTGGAATAAGGTCAAAAAGGTTGTCGTTTCAGTGGGTGAGGAACATCTAAAGGCGGATCCAAAGGTGAAACATAAATCCTGGATGACAGATGAGATTCTTGGTCTGATGGAGGAGAGACGAGAATGCAAAGGGCGCGATCCTGACGGTTATAGGGCACTTCAAAGAAAAATCCGAAATAAGATCCGAGAAGCTGTAGAAGCAGAAGCTTCCGAGAAATGTAAAGAAATCGAAGAGTTACAAAGCCGGTACGATACGTTCAACCTGCATAAGAAAATTAAAGAATTTACAGGGGAACGGCCTAGACAGCATTTCGGGGTACTGCTGAATGAAAATGGGGAAATAGCCACCAGTACATCTGAAAAACTTAAAGTCTGGGAGAGATACGTGTCGAGGCTCTTCGACGATGATAGGCCCGAAGATCATGGGGTTAGGGAAGGGGACACCGGTCCGGATATTCTTAGAGGGGAGGTGATTAAAGTTATAAAAGAGCTGAAACCGGGCAGGGCTGTAGGACCCGACGGAGTTCGGGCCGAATTGCTTAAGGTACTGAGTGACGATGAAGATCTAGATGTCCTCACATCCCTCTTCAATAAAATATATCGGAGCGGAAGATTCCCTGATGATTGGCTAAAATCCACATTCCTTCCCCTCCCAAAGAAAACGAACGCCAGGCGTTGTGAAGAATACCGAACCATCAGTCTCATGAGCCACCTGCTAAAGCTCTTTCTGAAGATAGTCCATGGAAGGGTCTTTCGAAAGTGCGAGGCACTTATGTCGGATACTCAGTTCGGGTTTCGTGGAGGTTTCGGCACACGTGACGCTTTGTTTACCCTACAAGTACTCGTGCAGCGATGCCGGGATGTAAACAAAGATGTCTTTTTGTGCTTCATCGACTATGAGAAGGCGTTTGACAGGGTTCAACATCAGAAAATGTTAGAAATCCTTCAGCGCATAGGGCTCGACAGTCGAGATGTGAGGCTTATTGCGAACCTTTACTGGAACCAAAGCGCAAGCGTGCGGGTCGAAAATGAGTTATCGGATGAAGTTCAAATACAGCGTGGTGTTCGTCAAGGCTGTGTATTGTCTCCGTTACTATTTAATTATATTCGGAGATGATTCTTTCGGAAGCTTTAGATGGCCTTAATCTAGGGATCGTGATCAACGGCGAGGACATTAACAATTTACGTTATGCAGACGATACAGTCTTACCTACAGGTAGTGCAGAAGATCAGCAAACCTTGCTCGATCATGTAAATGCAGTGAGTAATAGGTAAGGCTTAACCATAAATACACGAAAAACAAAGTTTATGGTTGTCAGCAGGAAAAATGTTGATGCTAGACTTTTTATCGCCGGAGAGGAAGTTGAACGGGTGCACTCGTATAAATATCTCGGAACCCTCTTGAATGATTCTTGGGATTGTAGCCAGGAAGTCCGAGCTCGTATAGAGCAAGCCAGGGGGACTTTCTTCAAAATGAGAGACTGTTGTGCAATCGCAACTTGAGCCTCCAAACGAGGATCCGTATCGTCCGATGTTACGTATTTCCCGTGCTCTTGTATGGACACGAGGGATGGACGTTAACGAGGACGTTGGAAAAGAAGTTGGAGGCTTTTGAGATGGGGTATACCGTCGAATGCTAAAAATTTCGTGGACTGACAGGGTGAGAAATACTGACGTCTTGGCTCGTATGAAGAAGGAAGTAGAAATTTTGTACGAGATCAAGCGTCGGAAGCTCGATTATTTCGGCCACGTAATGCGAAATGAAAAATATCGCCTCCTTCAGCTGGTGATGGAGGGTAAGATCGAGGGTAAGCGCGGTCAGGGTCGTAGGAAAACCTCATGGCTCAAAAATCTAAGAGACTGGTTTGGTGTCGATTCTTGGGTCTTTTTCGAGCAGCGGTCGACAAAATAAAAATCTGCCAGATGATAGCCAATCTTCGTCGCGGAGCTGGCACTTAAAAGAAGAAGAAGATCTAGCGTGACCCATTTTAGATCAAAAACGACCAAAGAAATAAAAAATGATCAATTACGATCAAAAGCGATCCCGCGGAAAACGAGATTTTTCTGCTCGGCAAAAAACGATCAAACGCATTAATCGATTCTGACCGAGTCAGGAAATTTTGTTTTCTGCGTGATCGCTTTTGATTGTAATTTATCATTTTTAATTTCTTTGGCCGTTTTTGATCTAAAAGGGGTCATGCTAGATCAAAAACGATCAAAAACAGCGTTGATCGTTTTTGGTATATGAATTGGTAGGACAGTGATTAAGCGACCTGAGGTACAAAAAAAAATAATCGAAGCCTTAATCTGGTCCTGCCCTAACTTCGGGCAGATTAAAAATTTTAACTAAAAAAAATTTTAAACCAAGCTCTCTGCTTTAAAGGATATCTTGAAACATACGGAATGTTTTCCTGTTTAAACCATACTGATGAATATTTATTATTTTCGTAAAAATATATCCCCCGGTTGAATTTAACTTTTACTCAATTAGTAGGTAACTTTCAGCATTATTTTAAAGGTCTGCACACATTCAAGATTGCTTGCAAAGATAACAAGACATATTCAAATCTCGTCAATTAATACCTCATTAACGATAACGGATTATATCTATTCATTTTCTTACTACAGGAAACGAACCATTTCAAGTTGGGGCTAGAGTATTTATTCATTTTGCGGATTAGATTTATAATCTATTTAAAGATGTACACAGAGTTCAGCTTTTATGAATGGAAGCGAAACCGTCTTCTCTGTATCTGTAATCGTATAAAATGCTTTGCCATCTGAAATCAAATGCGGAACTAATTATACTGTATAATTATAACTGGATTTAAGAGAAAAGAGAAAACCGTACGGGAAAAAAGGAAATAAAACGTAGAAAAATTAAGGAAAATATTCTTTTTTCGAAAGTCGAAAAAGCAAAAGTTAAAAAATCAATTCGTGTTGTTTCAAATAATGAAAAAAAGAAAAAAAAATGCGAGAGGGAGCTAAATGCATTATCTGTAAAATATTCATTCTCTTGATGAGATTTAGCATCCTTCTTGTAATGGCTTGTTTCCTTCAGACAACGAATTTTAGCAGATTTGTTTCTTATTTCTAAAAATACTGTATTGGGCTTTGTTTATATAATCTGAACATCTAGTGGGAGACAATTTTTTTGAACTTCTTATTAACTATTTCGGGTCACATCCACATCCACATCCACATTCACATCCACATCCACTCATCTGTTGTTAAACTCTAAAAGAGTCACTGATGTACGAGGAATGCAAGCCTAGATTGAAATGTGAGGATGGCCATTTTATTTGTAATCTTTTCTATTATTTTTTTTTTCTATTTCTATTTAGATAAAAAAGAAGACTTTCTCAAATATCTCAATAAATTCGTTTCAAATTAACATTGCCAAGGAAGATTTTGTCACGAGAAAAACAAAAAGTTAACAAGAACTGGCTGTTATAAAAGATCTTACGAAAACGAAAATTTCCGGAAAAAAAAAGGAAGAAATCGAATTAAGGTAGTCTGGCACAATGAAAGTCTTGAAGCGTTTGAAAACTAGCACCTCACAATTGAAATGGAAGCTGTTCTGCTGCCGCTCTGAAAATTGGATTTGGAAAGCTCTTTTCATCAGTCCCCCATTTAATCACGTGACTCTTTCGCCGAAAATATCGGGCGAGAAACCTCGCGGCCAATACTGATTGAATTTTTTTATTTTCGAAAAAAAAAAGGGAATGGTAAAAACGAAAAAGTTCTTAAAAACATTTTTTACGTATTTATGTAAAAAAAAAAAAAAAAAAAAAAAAAAGCATCTAAGCATTATTTAATTGCAAAATATCAGCGCGGAACGTCTACGTCAAAAGGTTCGTAAATGGCATCATTAAAACTTACATTTTGCGAGAAAAAAAAAACTTTGCCTACGGGGAGTACGTTTTATAGTTTCTCGCTTTTACCGTTCCCAATCTTTACATCCTCGTTTAACATCCCGAGACCGCAATCAAACAACCCGTAATGATATTCCTCTGGTTTCCTCAAAGCGGATATCGAGTAAATTATAACACACCGTAAATCTGGTCCTATAATTGAACGCAATCATCAAACCTTTCCGTTACGTAACAATGAAGAAAATATAAATTGACATGTAAGGTTTCGACTTTATTTTAAGAGGAGGCTTACTTGTTAACTTTATCGACAAGTCGGGAAATGTTAAACTTTAAAAGAAAAAGGAATAAAGAATGCAAACGGTTATGGGATGTTGTTTTTTTGGGAGTCGAAAATAAAAAAACTCCCTTCCGTTGAATCAAGTAATAGATCGAAAATAACGAAATAAAAAGTCCGGCGAGTTTTTTTTTATGGAGATCTTTCAAAGGCGAACATGCTATTGATTTCGCCAAGAAAGTGTCAAAGAAGCCCCAACAAAAGGATCCCTCATCCCCCCTTTTTAAGAAAAGGGTAAGGTTTGTTCCTTACCCTTTCCCACTAATGTTTCCAGAACATTTCGAACTTCGGGAATTTACACTGTCGTCTTACCCTTATCCCCATCCCCGTAATTGGAATCTCATTTATGGTCTCCGAGTGTGATACAATGTGTGAGAGATCGTTAATTCTCAAGAAAGAGGGATATTCCCTCGAGTTTTACCGTTTGATGTTACCGTTTCCGTAGAAATGGGTAATCTCCTTAGGTAATCCCCCAAATATCATTTTCAAACTCAGCATAACCTTAGAATCTATTTAAGCGTATATACGTGCGTTGTTGTTTTTGATTAATCGAATAAATCGAAAACCGATTCTGCATTCAAAACTTCTCAAAGTCCTTTGAAAACAAAGTTTCGATTTCACCTGACTCGCTAAAATCCCATCGCCAAAATGCCTACGTTAGTTAAAACCTATTACACCCATATGAAACGTCAAATCCGTTTCCATCCGATAACCGCTAAACAAGTTTTGACCTACCTCCAGGAACGACGAATTTTAAACTTTCCAAAACTGTATCCGTCTCTTCAGTTGAAAATACCTTCGATAAACCATACGTCAGCGATTTAAACTTCGCGATCGCGCAAGCAAACTTGATCGACGTCAAATCTCAAATCAAAATTTTTTTTGTAATTTTTTATTTTTTTTCGTAAATGGGAATTCGCGGTCGGAAAAACTTTACAAAATGTAACACTGTTTTTCTGAACACGCGAAGACCGCAGAGGTGTGGTAGTTATATCGCGGAAAAAGGATTAACGGTAACACAAGCGCTCCCGATGTTTGCCCGGCATCTGCTGTGAGATACAACGTCAACGGCAACAACAGCGCTCCTTGCGGTGTTTAAACCAATTCTTCACAGCATCTCTCCCTTCCCTCCAACAAAATATTCTTTGTATTTCACTCTATTTTATTTCTCATTTTTTTTTCCAAAGTTTAGTTTACTTTTTCAATTTTGCAGGCAATTGTGAATAATAAAACCGGAATATTTAGCATTTACTATAGTCCAATATTTGTAAATGGGATGTCGAAATTGAATATAATTGAGCCCATTGGGCGCAATTTCACGCCAAACATGTTCGACGAACATGTTTGGCAAACATGTTTGTGTTTGATAAAAAGTGGCGAACATGTTCGGCAAACATGTTGGACAAACATTTTCACCAAACATTTTCCCTAACTTGCAGGGGGAGCTCCACATAAGCAGTGACGCTTTTTTAAGCATGTTTGGTGAAAATGTTTGTGTTTGACGAAAGTACCGAACATGTTCGGCGAACATTTCGGACAAACATTTTCACCAAACATGCTTAAAAAAGCGTCACTGCTTATGTGGAGCTTTCCCTGCATGTTGGGGAAAATGTTAGGTGAAAATGTATGTCCAACATGTTTGCCAAACATGTTCGGCGAACATGTTTGGAGTGAAATTCCGCCCATTAATACGACCCACTCAAATTTTCCCGACTAAAACTTAACAAATTAATATTATCCATCAATGCTGCTAATTTGAAACGATTGGTTTCTAATATTCTAATCTCGAGTTTTCTCGCATGATGCAAGTCGTGTTGCTCAGAGAAAAAAAAATGTCCTAAAATATATACGTAAATTCGAACGCAGTACTTCTGAGTTTGTAATGCATCCGCTGAGCAGCGAGATGGAGTCGATTCAAATTCTACCCATTAGTTTCCTGATCTAGACCATTGTCTACAAAAATTTAAAGACTTTTAAGATCATTGAAAGTCCTTGTGAGGAGGACTTACAGTTAAACGACTGAACCTTTCCTTCATCTTAATTTAAACTTTCACTTTCCTCTCGCTTTGTAACAGCTTTCGTATCCGCTTTCAAAATCACACAAAGTCGCCACTAGCCGTTTCGATTAACTCATTTTTAACATAGTCTAGGATTTGAGTTCCACTCAAGTGGCACTTATTCCATTTAGTTACAATTTTCTTTTAAAAAGAAATCGTTTATACCTGAACATTGGCCTCGATGTCTCACTGCAACCAAAGTCTGGTAACCATGAAGTCTTATTTTAACTTACCTGCAAAGAATACAAACGATTATTATTAGATTTTTTAAAAATAATTCATTTAAAGCAATTTAAAAAAAAAAAGTTCATTTTGGTAAAAAAAAAAAAAATTTTCATTAAAAAACAGCAGAAAGACGCTATTTCATACACTCAAAGAAACGCTGCTTTGGGTCTAAACAAAAATGCTTTAACGCTTTAATGCACTTTAAATTCCTTTGCGACAAAGCATTTTCACATAACTTCCCAGCAAAAAAGGTGACGTCATGGCGGAGCGTCCGGTTTTCGTCACCAGGTATGGTCATTTTCCGGGACGATTTTACTAGATTTTCGACGTCAAGACAGTGCGACCGGTAATATTTGTGACTGTTTGACGTCTAACTTTCGTCGTACTGACGCCAACTCAATTTCGAAATACAAACGTCATGACGTCAATAAGACGTCATATAGACGTCATTTAATGAGATACGTTATCGGTAATGACGTCATTTTGACGTCGAGAATCTCGTAAAATAGTCCCGGAAAGTGACCATTCCCGATGACGTCTCCGCTACATATATGGTTGGCGTCTTCATGACGTTTAAAGTACGTCATCTTTTTCGCTGGGTTAGGTCTAAGCAATAGAAATGTTTTGTGCCAAGACTCGTGAGTGCTTGTTGCTAAGCAACATTGCTTGTATTGCAAACAAGGCATATTAATTTTTTTGGATGATACTAATAATAAATTACAAATGATGAAATTTTGTCTCAGCTTCAGGTAGATTTATAATCACCCTTGAGATCGTCAAAATTACTACTGTTTTATCATTGCAATCTTCGATGGATTTTGATTGGCCCGTTCGTAATAAAATTACATGAAAGCATCACGAGACGTGAGAACCATAACCGTTCAAATCGATCAAATTTAAACTTTACAGGAGTGCAGTTTTAAAGTTTAACTTATATTTACAGAATGATTGAAATTGATTTTTCCGTTTTCGTTGCTCTAAACATATTAACAAATTCATTAACTAACTATTAAAAAAAAATCACCGAAAAAAATTGAAAGTTACGTAAGATATATCTAAAATTTCAAAAAACGATCCAAATCTATGAAATTTTTTTAAATAAGAACCACAAACGTTTAAAGGAATGATAAGTTAAACATTGCTAGTTTTTCAGAACCATAAGCGTGTATGCGTTTCTCCGAATAGAAAACTTGTTTCAACTGGTAATTCTCCATTGTAAATTACGGATAACCGCTTATGGTTCCGACTTTTCAAACTTTTTTAGGCATTTGAACGCTTTTGGCTTTCAAAGTCTCGGGAATGAGCCCGAATATTAAAATTTCGAAAACGGGAGATGAAAGAGCATAAAAAAAGAAATATCAATTAAACGTTTATCTCGTTCCTTAAAATTGTGCAAATGGATAATTTTATTGGGACATGGAACATTTGAATTAAAATCCGACCACTAGCTTAACATGTTTCGTTTAATAGTTTTAAACATCATCAGAAGCCTACAATGATATCAAAGAAACAATCGAATTACAAAACAATCATGAGGTGTATAAAAATTGTTATTTAGTTAAAAATTCTCTTACCTCGCAAGTGTCTTTCTTTATATAAAATTTATTGCATATTAAAAAATAAAACGATCGATCTTGACATATTAAATTAAAATAAACAACGAGCATTAATCGATAAATTAAAATTAAAAATTGAGAATGACTAGAGTGATTTTCGTCGACATTTTGGATTTCTACCTTCTGACGTCAGCAGGGAATAAGTACGATCACAGCCATCTAGAATTATTTACCGCGTTATTTGAATTTGGACAATACGTTTTTGTAAATTGTGCTACCCTTTTTATAATCGGTCTGTAAGTTTTAATTCAAATGTTCCATGTCCCAATAAAATTATCCATTTGCACAAAAGAAATATCTTTCTTGAAAAATCTCATTTTCGGCAATCGACCCGATTTGACCGGTTATGGTTCTCACGTCTCGATCAGCATTATTTTGCAGGCGTATTTCAAATATACCTAACCATAAAATTTATTTTAGAGATAAACACGAAAACCGCAAAGAAACATGTCGTGTGAAAATGGTCTGTACCTGTGTAGTTCTAAATGGAATTTAAGAAAAAGATTCGTCGATTTATACGGGAATCGAAAACTGGAAAAGTTTTTAAAAGAAAGTTGATTAAAAGACTTTTTTTTGTGACAGGAAAATCTTGATCATTACGTTTCCACTGGCTGCTAAATTCTTGCCCTACCGATTTCGATTACGGATTCTAAGACATCGATATCGGGGCCCTTTATCCCTTCAAACTTATCCAATTAAAAAAAGAACGACCTTTTTTTAAGGTTCATGAACCTGCTTCCCAGATCTGAACTATTTTACCTGCACAGCTATTTCATTTTCCATTCCATTTGTACTACGAAAATTTTTTTTAGTTGCGGAAAATAAATGTATCGATCAGTAGTTTAGTAATTAAAGCAAAGCATAAAACAAATGATTTGGCAATTGACGAAAATTTCCTCCTTTTTTTTCTCACTGGCTGAGCAAATCAGCTAAAGAGTCTTCCTCAAAGAAAAAAAAATTCCAGAAAAAGAGTAAAATAATTTTTATTTTTTATTTTTTTATCAGCATTTTAATCCAAAAATAATTTCCCCTAGGACTCAATCGATAGACGTTAAGGACTGCAAAATTCCCGGTATTACATTTTTCTTCGAATACTTTACCCGTATGTTTTATGTCTGACGGGTTTTTCTTCCCATCGTCAATCAATTTTCGTCTGGAAAAAAGCACCTAAGGCAATTAATATATTTTTCCTAATTTGTTTTCATCGTTTAAAGGCATTTGTCTTTGTTCGGTTGACGTCTTTCGAGCATGATTAATATTTATCTCGTTGAGTTATAAGAACGCGGATGCAGCATTCAATTTAAGTTTTTTTTTTTTTTTTTTTTTTTTTTAGTTTTTGGTCAAATCAAAAAAGTTGAAACCAATTTTTTTTTCTAGGAAGAATCAAGAAAAAATTTATAGTTTCATTGACTTGGGAGGAAAATATATTCGAAAAAGTTATTTTCTTTACGTAACTAAATCCGTCTCCAACCATGACATGAATTAATATTGTTGCAAGTTGCGCAAAAAAAAAAAAAAAAAAAAAAAAAAAAAAAGATATTTATAATACATGTCAATAAACTTGATTGAATAGCTTTTCATCTCTTTCCAACTCATTCGTCTATCTTATTTTAATTCATGTTCCAGCAGATGTCAGATGATGTAATTGATTACTGTTTGAATTTACTTAGAATCCTTCATTTCAGATTTATATGGATTTTCCAGGTTGATGAATTAATTCAAGATTTTATATTTTATTTACTAAAGGAGAAAAAAAAAAACACGATGAAATTTTTAAGAAGAGAAAAAAAATTTTTCTGAACAACGAAAATTTTTTCCTTGCATAAACAAATAACAGCGGTGATTACAGAAAGCCAACCAACTTTTAATCAAGTTAAAACCTTTTAAAAAGGACTGAATTTTTACGTGGAAAACAGAAAAAAAAATGCATTAAATGAAAAAAAAATAAGAGGTGACAAGCAAATCGAGTTATGAAAAGCAATTCTTCCGCAGTGAAAATAACTGAATTTTTGAAAAGAACTTTTTTGTTGACGACTCGCATTGTGAAAAAAAATATTTTCTGTTTTACCTACAGGATGTCATTTCATTTTTTAAAGAATTTTACTTGAGTTGTGTTTTTAAAAATTCATGTTCTTAATTTTTTTAACCTTTAAATAATTTTCTTGCGGTGATTTTTTTGTTACCGTGAAAGGGCTTGCAAGTGATTTTTCACTCATTAATCTTTGCGTGTAAAATAATGACGAAAGATCTGTCTTCGTCAGAAATAATTAGCGGCTGAAAAAAAAAACTGGAAAAATAGTGATACAGTTTGTTTAAAATTTTTTAGTTTTTTTTTTTTCAGTACCTAAATAAGGTAGGTGTGACGAATTAGTGCTAGCTCCAAACTAGTGCCACACCGTATTTCTCAGCCGTCAATAATTTTCAAAAGTTTTAAGTGCCGCGTAGGTTGACCTTGTGTCAAGGTCGTATCGTGGCATTAGTGTCGTTCGTGCAAAAGACGATCTTCCTGGAGGAGAAATGTGTAATTTTCTTATGAAAAAAGACCGTAAAATCGTACGTAAAATTTCCAAAAAATCGTCATTATAAAGTGCACGATTAGAAAAGTAATACGTATCATTAAAAAGCGCATTTCTTCCTCTTTCACTGCGTTATTATGACTTTTTATTATTTTTTTATTTAAAATTATATAGGCCAAATTGCTCCCGGCCTTTTTGGCGTGTGCAGTTAAAAATCCCGGTCGCATAGGTTAATTTGACTTTGAAGTAGTAGAGTTCTTATTAGACTCCTGTATTTCTTTCTTTTTCTTTTTTTTTTATTTCTATTTCAATTTGGAACAGGAAAGGAAATAAAATAAAAGAAAAGTGAAGAAAAAAAGGTGATAGAAAAAAAATGTAGAGCGAAAAGAAATATAAGGGTCAGCATCGAGCTGGCGTTATCTTGGAATTGTGTTGCGGGGTTCAAGGGGCCGATAATTAATGCGAACCCTTCCCGACCAAATCTCAGCTTTCGTTTTTGTAAACTTCCCCAAAACTTTTCTTCGACGAAACTTTCTGAAAAGGCTCTTTTGTCGCTTTTATTAAGTACGACCGGATCTTCATTTTAATTATATTTTAATCGTTTTACTTTTTTCAATTTTTTTTCGGGAGGTTTTTTTTTTTTTTTTTTTTCCTTTTTTTATTTCTTTCTCTCAAAAAGGTTCAAAATATTGAATTTTTATTCGTGATTTGCTTTCATAATATCCGCGAAATGAAAAGGATGAGAAACGGATAAAAAAAGGAGTTCTCGCGGGTAATTCTCTAAGTCGATTTCTCGTCAAACTCCTTTTTTTCTCGACGACGTATTCGCAATTTCAAATTAAATATGAAAACCTTTTTTTTTTAGCTCGCTTTTGAAAAAAAAAAAAAAAAAAAAAATCTTTCGTATTTTTTGCCGGCCTTGGGGTTCAGTTGTACCTTTCTCGCCTCATAGGAGAGGTAAATTTCCATTTTTGTATATTTATTTTTTAATGCTTAAATTGTAGAGCTACCATCTAGGCATTGTTCCGGGACAATATTCAGGCTTATTAACATTTTTCGAGTAGGATGGCCGCAGGGATGGAATTGAAGTTTGATTCAGATTTAGTTTTCAGTAAGAGACAGGCCGCTTTAAAAGCTTTATTTATTGTCTTTCAGAAGTCAATTCCGTAACATGAACTTTTCTTAATTTTATATTGGTTATAGTTCATCTTCACCTGCTACTAAAAGTCCGAGTTACTGGTTTGCAATCATTTCTAATACTGACTGATTTTGGAAGAAAAAAAAGTTTTGGTGTAATTAATTATACCTTGCATGGTGTAATTAATTACACCATGCAATCGATTATAATACCGGAAGTCCTATTTTACGTTAGATAAATCAATCAATCGAATCACAATGATAATAACTAATTACAATAACAATGTGGGCAAATGTTCTTCCCCAAAGCGAAAGTAAAATTTATTGCACATAAAAAGTTAAGTCGGTGAGTTTTATTCCAACAAAACTTTTATTTTTCTGGATTATTTTCTTTTTCGAATTATTTTCCTGGATCGAGCATCCTCATTAGCACAAAACAATTTTTTCAAATTGTATTTCATTCAAAATTAAAACAACCGAAATACAAAAAGTTACTTCAAAAATTATATTTCTTTTCCCTTTTACACGAGAGCTCGGGAGACAAAAAAAAAAAAAAAAAATGTGCTTTTCAGCTGAAAAATAAATAAAACATTCGACGTCAGCTCAAACACGATGAGATTTAAATTTAATCCCAAACTCGCAATTTTTCTTTCTTTCTTTTTTTTTTTAAATCAATAAAAGGATTTCATAGTGTTAAAAAGACTCTCGCGGTTAAAATTAAAAGAAAAAGAATATACCATCAATTTTTCCGGTTCGTTATTTCTCCGATAAAAAATCGTAAAAAGAAAAGGAACCGTTTTTTTGCTGGATCAGCTGGAGCAAATTAAAGCAAGAATGTTTACACTCTTCAACGTTTCTAATGAGATCGAGGCTTTCCTTCTGAGAATAACGTCGCCACAATGCGAGTTATCGTTGCTAGTTACTACAGGGTCGTGTAGATGTCTCCCAGATAATTTTTTCTTTTTTCGTAAACTGAGGCAAAAAAGGACGGTAATATGTATCCTCCAAAAATTTATATTTATCTCATTAAAGTTTTGCAAAACATTAAATAATTTTAAGATAAATTTTTATCTGGAAAATATTTTTACAATGAAAATTTAATAGCATTGCTTCAAATACATTTGTCAATGTTTTCTTAAGCAATTTTCTTAAACTAAGATTTTTTTTTTTTTTTTTTTTTTTTTTACCACACACACTTACACACATCAGGCTTTTACAGGACCTGGAGCCCTATCGCCGCATTATAGACCTTTTTCCAATCAGGCCTCTCCTGGCAGGCATCTCGCCAGTCAGGCACTCCCAACCTTCTCGCATCGGCCGCGACATTATCTTCCCATCTGATCCGGGGTCTACCCTGAGGTCTTGGACTCGTCGGTCTGCCCTCCAGGACCTGCCGGATATATCTTGACGGAGGTGCGCGAGCGACATGTCCCGCCCACTTGAGCCTTCGGGATTTAATCACACTAGTGATTAATGGTTGCCAGTGAGCCTCCGGATCTCGTCATTTGAACGCATGCGCACCCTGCCAGTAATTGGATCCCTTCTAGGCCCTAGAATTCGGCGTAAAACCTTATTTTCGAATACCACAACCTTTCTTGAGCACGGATGGTCAGGCTCCAAGTGTCACAGCCGTACGTGACTACAGGACGGATTATGGTATTATAAATGCGGAGTTTCGCTCGTCTAGACAGAACTCTACTACGCAGGAGATGGCCTAGCGAAAAAAGGCAACGATTGCCACTCTGAATCCTCGCCGCGACCTCAAAATTATGTCATTGTCGCTGGTGACATAAGACCCTAGATACCGAAATTCGGTTACGTTCTTAAATCTAAGGTTTCCTACCTCCAGAGGTTCATTGTGCCGCCCCTGCCTGTCTTTCTCACTGACCATAACAAGATACTCAGTTTTCTCCTCATTCGCTTCGAGCCCAACCCTACGAGCAGTAATTAGCAACTCTCCACATAGCCTTCTGACATCGGCCCGGGTTTCCCCTAATAGATCGATGTCGTCGGCATAATCAAGGTCCTTAATAAGTCCGCCTACGTTCACACCCCAGGAACGTTCTCCAGGCACCGTACGACTTTCTCCAGGACTAGGTTGAAAAGGACGGGCGAGAGCCCATCGCCTTGCCTAAGTCCGGTGTTAACATCGAAGGCATCACTCAAAACCCCTTTCGAAACGACCCTAGACCTCACCCCGCTCAAACACACCGCCGTCATCCGTATTAGCTTCCTCGAAAATTTTTTTTACCGCTTAACAAAAACAAAAAAAAAAGAATAAAGCATGAAAAAAATAATAAAACTTTTGAAGTAAAAACATTTTTTTCCCCTACACATCTTAATATATAATAATGTACTTTTTTACGCAAAGATAAAAATATCTTTCATTCCCAATCTGGAATTTTTTTCTTCTTTCCTCCCCCAAAGGAGCCCGACTTTACGTCGACGGTACAGATGCACATTTTTTTTTCCGGAATTATCGAATTAACTCTGCAGGAATTTTCCTACACTAAAATTACCTTTTTAAAATAACCGGTTTAAAAAAGAGATTTCGAAATAATTCGAATTTTCGAAAACAGATGCCACCCGTTTACCCTTAAACCAAATCAAGAATCTGTTTTACCCTTTTGGAAATCGATTTCATCTGTTTCAGTTTTCTCGCAACTTTTCATTTTCTCCGAAAGGTGACTCCACCGGTACTGAGGAAGCGTTATTTGCTGAAAATAGCCATTCATTTTTTTCATTTCAAAGTGAAAGCCATCCTCATAAATCTGAATTAAATTTGTTTTCACTCTTCGTCGTTTTCCTTTCCCTTTTTTTTTATAGATAAAAGTTAAATTCTTTTTCTCGTGATAAGCGTCCACGCGTCTCTTTCTACATTTTACGAATTTTCCCCCTTTGGGAGTAAAATTTTTATTTCACTTTGCCCAGATAATGGCGGTTAAGAGTTTGATTTGATTACTTTTGATTTAGATTCAAGAATTTGATTGCCACTAAGCTAATAGAATTATTTTCCAATTCAGTTTTTCAAGAGAAGTCTTTTTGTATTTTCGATAGCGCCTTCGGACAGCTCAATTTTAATAAACATTGGAAGCCATTATTTCATGCGCAAAAATGTTTAAAAAAAGGTTGCTTTCTGTCGCCAAAATTGGATCCATGAAACAGCTCTAGTTTTATTTGCTACGATGAATTTTTTTTATCGCTAAAATAATCCCTTTTTAAAATGTTCAGTTATTAATGATGCAACATGTTTGCGTCTTTGGCTAATCCTTTACCGGGTACATTACGAAAAGCTCTTATGATACGCAGCATAACAGTATGAAAACAAAAGGAAAATCAATCCCCCATGCAAATGATAAGTTTTTATTGTTTGGGATGTAAATCCTAATCATTAAAATGTTTCTAAATCACTTCCAGGTAGAATGAATTAAATCTTTTCATCGGAGCGTATAAAGCGTTGAAAACTACTTTTAGCCGCAAGGAAATGTATAATTTTCAGGAAAAGACATTTTCATACGAATACGCAGAAAAATACGTAAATAAGTTAGTAAGTAAATATATAAGGAAAATATATGCATGAATAAGACTACTTTTTTTTTTTTTTTTTACTGTTGTTAAATAAAATATCTGAGGCAAAGTGAAATTTGAAATTTGATCACATCGTAAGACTGGAATAATGTCACCTTTCCTCGATTCCGCCAAAATTGGATGTCACATGAAGCTCTGGTATTTTAAGTTAAGTTTAAGCGGCCAGCGTTTAAGCGGCCGAAAAGAAATTAGAGTATCGCCAGTTTGCCGTTAGGGCGGGTCGAAAAACGTGAATTTTTGAATTTGAAAACGCCTGATATGGGAATCTATGCCTTTTTATGATAATTTTAACCCTAATTTTTTTCAAATTTTTTAAACGGCATTTTGAGATGCCGCAATGAAATGCCGAAATTTCCAAAAAGCTCATTTGAGGGCTTAAAACGAAAAATATTTTTTCGCATAAAAGACCATCATTTCCTATCGGAAACTTTGCGTAGATTACGAATTTGAAGTCAAAAATTAGTTTTGGTGCACAAATTTTGAGCCACATGCCGGATTCCAGAATTCTGAAAATCTTGTCATGGCCATCCGCCTGTGGCTCAAAAACCGTACACCAAAACTAATTTTTGACTTCAAATTCGTAATCTACGCAAAATTTCCGATATGAGACGATTACTTTTTTGCGAAAAAAAAATTTCGTTTTCGGCTTTCAAATGGGATTTTTGGAAATTCCAAGGCCATTGCAGCACCTCAAAATGTCGTTTAAAAAAATCTGAAAAAAATTAGGATTAATATTATCATAAAAAGGCATAGATTCCCATATCAGGCGTTTCCAAATTCAAAAATTCGGGTTTTTCGTCCCACCCTATTGGCCGTGCCTCAACAGCAGAACGATAATATGAATAATATTTCTCGTTCCTGTTTAGATTTTGTGAGTTGATATCGGGATATTTGGAACAAAATTGATGGCACTATGCTTTAATCACCAACGTTTCGTTTATTATGTACTAAACCTTTTCAAGGCTACAATAAAGATGACAATTAATAGCGATATGAACGTCTGAAACAATAACAAAAAAACCTTACCTCGAAAACAAATTATAAAATTATAAAGCTTAATTAAATAAACGTCATAATTATAAATATACATCGATTTTTACACATATTTATTAAATAAATTAATTAAAATTACGAAGAGCGAAAGGAAAATATCATTGTTTATGCGCCATTGTGGTAATTATGATAAGCGCGGATACACCCTTTATCACGTGGTATGATTGAAAATTATAACGTAAAACCTGAAAACATCGACTGGATGGTTTAGCGCGCTATTTTAAAAATTTGATGAAAGCATAGTGCCATAGATTTTGTTCCAAATATCCCGATATCAACTCACAAAAACGATAATAGACGTTACAGGAATGTGCCTTTAGTAACCTGACAATTTGTACACGTTATTAAATTTTCGCATTTTTATTCGTCCTTTGAGCTACCCCTCACTCCTTTTATAACTACTTCTGAACAAAAACCTCCTCAAACAGCTAATAATCGGCCTGCTAGGGTTCTCTGTCCAGCACATGATCTTCACTACAAAATTTTTCTTCTCGTAATTTTTCTAGCTCTTTCTTGCTTAGGCCTGTTTTACTGTAGCCCGATGGTTTGCCCACATCGTCGACGACTTCTATTCCGTCGGATGCTACCAATTGTTTGGCTTTATCAGTCATACACTAAGTTCATGGGTCTCTCCGTTTTCTTTAAGTTTTCCGTTTATGACAATATACTAGATAGATATTTCTTTAGCAAATACATAAATAAAACGTGGAAGGAAAGCAAAACAAAGTTAAGCTTTTAAATTTTTGAAAATTTCGAGGGAAAAGGCTCTTTGACTAACAAAGCTGAACATGTTCATCGGCTGATAAACATTTTCTTGGAAATCTTTGTTCTTAAATTTCGACAAATGTAAAATTTTTCGTCAGCGTCTTATTTTTTTTCTCTCGAAAAACATCGGATCGTTAATTTTTGTTAAATTTTTTCCTGCGTAGTACCTTATTGACTCTAAAAAATATTTGGAGCATATTTCCTCGTGATATTTCATTCATGGTTTTATATTTCATTTTCAAAGAAATTAATGGATTGGAACGTTTTCCGACGACTTGTTAAGCGATCTGCCTTTTCTTTTGCATTTTTAGTATAGCAACTCACGTACTTTGTTTCCAAGTACGCCAGTAGTCCTGATCGAGTTTTTTTATCAAGAAATTGGAGTCAGTTATTTTGCTTTCCTTTATTTGCCCAAAAAACCTTTATCATTATTTCCCGACACCAACGGAATTTCGAAAAGTCACTTTTTAAAAAAAAAGAAACGTATGTTAAATATGCATTCCTTTACTTGTCTTAATTTTGTTCAAAAGAAAAAGCCAATATATTTGATCTTCTACTCGTTCGTAGAAATGTGAATATAATAAGTTGTTACGTAAAAGTGGATCACGTTTAAAAATTAAACTTGTAAAAAAAAGTTTTGTTTTGAAAAAAAAAAGAAAAGAACGATATGAAGTTTCTTTTAAAAAAAAAGATGACTTTTTAAAATTCCGTAGGTGTAGGGGAATAAAAGCCTAAAAACCAGGATCCCGTGCACAAAAAGTTAAAGCCGCAAAAACTTGGCTTAAACTTTTCATTAACCCCCGTATGCCATCTCTTTAACGGATTTACCCGAATTTCACAGCCGAAAAATAATATTTCATTTTATTAATTCTAATTAGCTGTAGCAATGTTAAAGTTTTCGATGAAATGCTAGCTTTTCATGGAATCGAAAGTTAATGGATGCCTTGGGAAATTAAAGAAACAGATGTTTTTTGGAAAAATTTTAAACAGGGGTCATATTTTACAGAATGAAATAGATGTTTCTCCTTTTTTAATGAACAAATAATATTTTTAATAAATAAAAATTAATTTACTGTAAGGGATATAAAATATGATTCAGAACAAAAATGCAACTTTAAAAAAAAAGAGAGAGAGAGAGAAAGTGTGTTTGTATCATGCGCCACTTCTTTATGAGAGGGGAAGACCAAAGTTCTTCCGTCGGAATCGTTAGTGAATGAAGATCTTCTGCTGCAGTAGTCAAATTGGTTTTGCCGTCTTTATGCCAAACAGAAGTATTTTCAACATTGAATGCACCTAACAGGATCACAAAGCTGACAATATTTATAAACAGCAGCTGCACCTAAAATAATCTTCTAAGATTCGAGAAATTCGGTTGATTATCTGGAAAATGGTCGGATCGATCCTAATTTCGGAGCGATAAAATTCCAGAAACGAACACTAATCGCTTTAAAAGACTCCCAGCAGTGGATTCAACTTTTCCCTGAAACTCTATAAACTCAATCAATCGGCGGCAATTTTATAGCCCTAACACTGATTTTTTCGCAAATAAGTAAGCGGAAAGAAAAACACTATTTAAATTCCGGCAGAGCAAAGGAGGAGGTAAGAGCAAAGGCCGCCCGTGGGAAATCAGTGCTTTTTGGTGCAGACGACAATGTCAGCAATTGCCAAGAGGTCGTGAATTCGATAGAATCATCCCGAACAAGCTTTTGTTCTAAATGGTCTCATTCGTGATGCTATTAACTGCATCGAGTCCCCAAGGTTCTCTTCCCGGGTTCGCCTTTTGAATTCAAAATAGTGTGTTCTTCATTACGGTCAAGTAGAAAGGGGAAAAAAGCACGACGCTGATAACGATTTCATATTCTTATTATAAAGTCTTTTATTTTATTTTATTTTTTTTTTTTTAGTAGTTTTACTTTTTTACTCCTCCTTTTCTTCATTAATCGCAGTAAAAAAGTTTTGTAATTCATCCCTCGCAGAAAAGGTTTTTCTCTGAGGAAATATAAATGCATCGTCTTTCCGTTTTCTCTTTTGTTTCATTTATTTCACATATTTTAAATTATTCAAAAAGTTTTCCAGGTAATATACGGTGCAAAAGAGGAGAACAAAACACGCTGCAACGATTTCCCTTTTTGTCAGTGCCAAAATTTTTTTGTTTACTCCTTTTTGGTTGAACGTGAACTAATTGATATCGTTTGTAATTAAATAAAATGATAAAAGCTTACAGACCCAAGCTTTTATCAGCACTTTGGAATCAGGAATATAATATAGAAAACGCATCCATTCCCTTGCGGTCAGATTATTATTATTATTTTTATTATTTTTTTTTTCATTTTTTTACATTTTAATTACGGGATGAATATTTATACATATTTAAGTTTGACAACTTTTTTTTACCTTTTTTTTTTTTTTTTCATCGCTGATTGCGAACGCAAAGGGAATTAATTTTATTTACATTTCTAACTGTTTTTTGAATGTTTAAAAAAAATTTTGTTTTTTGTGCATGATGTTTTTTTTATTAATATTTTTTTTCTTTTTTGAAACATATAAAAGTGACCGAAACGTCAATAAATGTGAATACTTCGTTAACGAGGAACATTAATACCGATTTCCCGTAGATGACTTGATAATGAATGATTTGTATCACTCGATATTCGATTATCGAGTTTCAAAGCATCGATGAAGTTGTTATTACAGGAAACCTTGTTTTATCGGGTTGAGATCTAAATCTAATGTCCGTGATCGGGAAACGGCGTACATATCGATCCTCGCGCAAATTTTCTAGTTTTTTTTTTTTCTTTTTTAAAATCAGATCAAGGGCGCGGCGAATCATTTCGTGATTACCCTCAGAGTTAAATGAAGCATGAACCAGGACAGAACGTTTCCAAGTCCAATCCGAAGTCCCAGGCGAATAGTATAATTCACGATGTAACTTAATTAATCGGCGATTAATCAATAAGGATCCCGGGATTTCATTAACAACGAAATTTGACGAGTAAGTTTCAATATCGAAGATATTGCACAGACATGGAACTGATATTCTTGATGATATAATGAAAGCTAATATTTATTCAGTATGTCATGTCAGTTTACCTATTTCTTGCCCATACCCTGACTAAGATTGCCTATTTGTCGTACAAATGGGTACTGTCATACCGATGGCAAATATTCTTCAGAATTTGAGATTTAAATACTAAAAAATTAAAAATTTAGAAAAGGGTACATGCTAAAACCTTTTTCGGAAATCTAAATTCAGGCCTATATCCAGCCTGGAAGGCCAAGGGGAGGAGGAGATTTTTTATGATGTAGAAATTATATCAGTAAAAAAAAAAAAAGGCGACTCAGACCTTCTCACAGGAGGAGACTTTCAGAACGATCAAATCACAAAATCTGGGGGTTGCTTAGTCACGAAGGCTGCATATGCATTAAGTACCCCTGAGATAGGAGCATTTAGAAAGACATGCTTCCTGATGAACAAAACTCCAGTTCCTCTGAAAAAATTCAAATTGCATTTTTTTAAGCGGGGAGTGGGTTTCGGTTTCCATTTATTTTTAGTTGTGAAAATTTTGATCGTAAATCAATGTTAGCAAACGAGTCATCATAAACAATATAAATAAAACAGAATTATTGAACATGAATATGAATACATGAAGTGAAAGAAAAGAAATCCGCAAAAGCCTTTTGCAATCCGCTATTATAATTCCATAATCGGATCCAAATCAGAGCTACAAGGGAAAAAAAATCTGGGAAAACCACCAAAACAAGATAGGAAAAATCGATGGCAGAAAGTAGAGGAGGGAGTGGGAAAATGTTGTAATTTTAATGGAATGAACACTTGAAAGGAAACCTGCTCATGACATTAATGACATTGCACTCTTCTCATTTTTCATAAAATGAATTGGAAGTGTTAACCGCAAGAACAGGCTTCACTTTTTTTATCATCTCAAAACGGAAATGTTAAACCTTTCTGATATTTTTTTTCACGTGATAAAAATCGTTGTTAGGATTTCTTTTTCTTTTTCTCTAAAAATAGGCTAATATTTTGTTATCTCAGGATCTTCAAGGAAGTTACTTTTATTCACGCATCGTTTTTCTTCGAAAGGAAAAAAAAATCCAGATACATCGAAAACGAGTTTTTTTTACTATAGAAATTAAATTTCAAGGAATCAAACAAGTTTTTTCAATCTTTTTTTATCATTCAACAGGTCAAAAGATGACTTGATTATTTCCTGGATTAGCAAAAAAAAAAAAAAAAAAAAAAGCAAAGCTCATCCGTTCGGGCCGCTAGTAAATATCGCCTCCTACAGAAAGGACGTCATTCAATAACAACTTTGTTTATTTTCAACGTGATTGCATTACAACAATGAGACCGTTTCAGCAGACGATTGGCCTATCATCCGAACGCACAAATTTTTGCTCTTAATTTCTACGATGTCCCTGTTATAGGCGCGACCAAATGATTCCTGATATACAAAGTTAAACAACGTTTAAGCAAGTAATAATTTTATTCGCATTTTCCTACCACGCACACTTCAATTTCCTTTCTGTATGCTTAAGGAAATGTTTATTATAAAATATCTGTGGCATTTTGTTAAGCTAACTTCGGAATTTAGGAAAAAAAAAAAAAAAAAAAAAACATTCTTCATTTTAAAGGAGAAGAAAATTTCCTTCGCACCACATTAAATTAATTAAAAACTGTAAAAAGTTTTTTTATACCTTTTGTGGTTACTACCGTGTCATTGTTCAAATACTACCGTGCTTATTGTAACTGATGAAGCAAAGGAATTCCTTCCCGATTTTAGGGGAACAAAATAATAAAGTTTCAGATGAAATTTTGCCAAGTCAAAACAACTTGTATCTGTTTGACGAGTTCAAAATCGGTAACAGACAAAATTACTTAGATGTTTACTTTCAAAACTTCCATCTTTCTGACAGATTCAAACAACTTGCTTAAGAACCGAAGTTAAAAGATAGATCGAGTAACGTCTCTTTTGGATATAAAAAGCGCTGCCGGCAAGATATTATTTTTATAACTGGGAATCTTTTCTTTTTTTTTTCTTCGAGGACTAACATCATATAGACATTGATGTTCAAACCTATTATTTGTTTTTTACTGTTGATATTGCAATCTGATGATTGCCATCTTCCATTTTTCCCTTGTTTCCTCATAAAAATAATATGAGGCTATTTTGTTCATTTGATTTTAATTTTTTTTTTACTGATTATTTGAATTTCTTATTGCATGGAATCGTTTTGTGACAGTTTCTTCAGTTTTCTGTTTGAAACTTTCAGACCATCTGACCTAACCTAACCACAATCTGTTTCTAGTTTTTGTAACGTGAGAAGTAGTGGGCTCTTTTTCCCACCTATTTCAAAATAAGGACGCCTCAGCACCGAAACGTTTCCATCAGGAGCGCTGTTAGTATGTTCCTAGCGGTAACAGTCGAATTTAACATTTTACAGGGCGCGTTTCGATTCCTTAATCACCTGCAGCCGTCCTGGCAGAAACGTTTTGCAGCTGATGTTCTCATTTGCGAATTTTTCCAGTTTCAGCCAGATCGAATCCAGAAATTTTTTTAAAATTGAACGTCCGAAAGCAAATAAATAACAGGATCTCCAGTACAAAACAACTGCAAAAAGCTGTCGAAAACCGGGAAGATCGATGGCAGATAAAGCCCAAGAAGCTTAGTCTTTCCCACCCGAGTTTCACTTTAATTTGTTAATGGACATCCTAACCACACACTAAATTATCACAACAATGCGGCTGACATTCGACCGAAAGGAAAATGATCGAAATCACTCGCATATGGAGGTCAAGTGCTTTTTCAAAAGCTTTCTATTACATAATTAAATCCGATTAGTAAATTTTCGAATTTTCTCTTTTCGTTTTTGACCTTTTCCACATTCTTACGGGTACTTTCGAAAATTATTTTTCCGTTTTTCATTTTTCATTAATGGCTCGACACATACCGATTACGTCACGAACGGATGTTTTGAAATATCCACAAATAAAGGAAAGATCAAACGATTAAAACGATTTTTTTTCCTTTTACCTCGAACAAAATCACCGTAAATTATTAAAATTTTTTATTTTGTCGCAGTGGTTTCTTCAATCTCTGGGACAATGTTAACATTGTTGCGAACCACACCTTCAAGCCAAGCTCAGATCCGAAACTCAATCCTTATTCTTTATTCCAAAAATAAAAATTCTTTTCTCGGGAAGAAAAAAAAACCTGTTACTTTTTCTCCGTTGCGTAATAAATGCCAAAGGCAAATCGAATTGTAGACTTTTTTTCCTCGACTAAAATTTGAAATGCGATATTTTTCCCTCTATGCACCATATTGTGGAATCGATTTATATTAGAATTAAAATACTCATCATACAGAAAAAAAAAAAAAAATGAAAAACGCAAATTCTTCTTTTTCATTTTCAGAAAAACGTCTCGGATATTGGAGAACAGATCTGTCGAAAGAAGGTTAGAGAAAGGTAAACAAGAGAGAAAAGTAAGTGAAAATGAGGCGAAACATTTGTTTTCACAGACAGAACCGATGTGAATGTCAGGAGAGACTAAGAAAAATGAATGTTTCACTCATCTGCGACTCGTTAGTGGAATTCGGTCATTTTTCATTACATCAGTCAGCACTTTATGTTTGTATTCAGAATTTTATAAGTTGATAAAGATCGACGAAGGGGAAAAATTTCCCACTTTTTTTTCGGTTGATAGAGCAAAAAAAAAAAAAAAAAAAAAAAGCTTACCTATTTTCAAACAAGGAAATTTTTCGACAATAAGTTAAAAAAAAAAGACAAGAAATAAAAAGCCAGCACTTTTATTTTATAACCTCAGCGGCCTAATTTCTAAAAAGACCTTGACCTGATCCAGACAGAAAACTTTCAGAGGTTTAGCTCTTTTTCATTTCAATTTTTTCCCTTTTACCCATACCGCCGCGTAGATAAACCATGACTTTGTTCAAACTTTTATCTCACACTTTTTTGGACTGTCCGATCCGTCGTTAGAACTAAAAAAACAATGAGAATGTTTAAAATTTATGACTAAAATTTGGCTCGTCGTGAAGAGTTTACTCTGGGCTTTAATAACTGGCATATTTTCGGCTGATCGTCAATGTCACATTTTATTGACTCCTTCACAATTCATAAACCCTGATAAACTTGATATTTATGTCTGATTAAAAGTTTATCTAATTTAGAAAAAGCATTTGCCAAGTTTTAACAAAAGAGTAACAAAAAAAAAAAAAAAAAAAAAAAAAAAATAGAAAGAAAGAAACAACACTTTAGAAGATAATTCATCCGCGGCGAAGAGTCTACAAATCAGCGACAGAATCCGGCTTTAAGATGCAATATAAAAAATGATACAAAAAAATCAAAGAAATAAAAATAGTCATAAGCAACTGCAAAACTTTTTAAAACTACCAATTAATTATATGGAACCAACTTCACAGCTATATCGACCCGTCTTATAAGAAAACTTCTTTTATATGTACATTTTTTTAAATGCAGATTGCGCATATCCTCGAGTACTAATTTGCCAAATGCATTTAAGCCCGGATAAAACGGGTATGTCATAGTGACATAAAGGTAATATTTCAAGATACAAACAATCACACAATGACCTTGCTGCGACAGTGGAAATGTTTCCTTACGCACATTGACAGCCAATCTTTATATTTGGTCGAAGTAAAAAAAAATTTATGTTAATAAAACTTTTCTTTCGAGATAAGACTTTGTCTCTCCTTTTTTCACTACTTTTCTCGGTAACTTACCGGCGCCACAATTCAAAACAAAGGTTATAAATCGACCATCGAATAACACTTTCCATTTATTTTTTTTCCTCGAACTGCGTAACTTGAGAAACTGTCAAAGTGTCTTGTACGATTTTTTTTTCTTTATAGAGAAACGGAAAATTTAAATACGATTTAATTTGAAAAGGTCGACAAAAGTCGATCGATTTACATTCCGAATTTCGTAATCCTTCCGAGAATATACTCACTATTTAAAGGAATAAATATCGTACACCGAAATGCTTGAATGAGCACTCGAATACTTCGAAAAATATGAGATTTTCAATGTGTTTTACGTGTAGAGTTCTTTATGAATCAAGTTTCGGTCCTGATCGTTCGTTTAAATTTCCTACAATGGTAGATTGATAGATTAGCATTTACTGAAGGCCCAGCCAAACAAAAGCAACCCCTTTTAGATGTCGGGTTCAAATCTTTGTAAGTCAGAAAAATCTTGATAATGAGTCTATACGTGAACAAAACGCCTTCGAAGCCATATGAAAAGCTTGCCTTACTACTACTGAAGTGATAGTTTCAAACAACAAGATTAATTTTTGATTACCAACCAAAAGATGTTTCGTAATCTACAACTACCATGTATTGTTCCGTCCACTTTACGGGTGAAGAGACGTTTATTTAAAGGGGTTTTACAATATTTGACAGACTGAAACAAAGGTAAGAGTAGAAAAGGACACAAACAATAGATTTTACGGCCTTAAAAACGTCCGCGGTGCTGATTTTGATTTATGTGAAAATTGTTAAACCAAGCGAATCAAAATCAAATTACAACTTTCTCTTACGGAAGAATGTGCCGAGGTGATAACTTTAGCGAATCGTTCGGGCTTCGAGAAGTATGTTTTGCTTGGCTTCAATGTTTCCTTCCAAACGTTCAAAACCATAAGAGTATACACAAAGGAGTTACATCAATATGTTCTTATCCAGCGTTTACGATCATTCGAATTGAAAATTTCGGAATGTATTAAAAAAAAAATAAAGAACGAAGAAAACGAAAATGGGGTTCTAAAAAAAGTTTTTTTAACTCCCTGACAATCTCGTTCTTTTAAAACGGGACTTAAAATTTGAAAATGAATTAAATTTTACCCTGACAATCGGGATGACATATCTGAGATATCTTTTAAAATTTTCTTTTGCTTTTTTGTTCGACCAGAGAGAGAGAGATAGATAAAGAAAAGAGCTTTCATCTAACTTTCGATCCCCTAACAATGACTAAAAAGTTGCTTCCGCTTTGTTCTTTTTCTTTTAATTTTCGCAAAAACTCTGATTAGAAACTTTTTATGACTCAATATTATTCATTGTATATTCAAAAAAGAAGTACCTTGAAACTTGATGAAGATGGGTTCGAATAAATTTTAAGATCCTCTAATAGAAAATGTTTGAAAAGGAAAAAAAAAAAAACGTTTCAGTTTAAGGTAAATGAATGACATTACTGATATGGCCGAGAAAAAAAAAAGGACCAGAATTCGTCTGTGGGTTTTAATAAGTTTGTAGAGTCCTTAAAACGCAAACCAAACAGAAAAAGAAATCCTTTCGACTCAGATGGTTTCATTGGAACACTCAACCCAGATTCAGCCGTCAGAGAAGAAATATTTTCCCGCAAAACCCTTTTTACATCTGAATTTAAAAAAAGAGCATTCTTTTAATGTTTGTACTTCCATTACGGCTTTGTTGTGAAAAACCTAGTTGGAAACAAAGTTAGTAGGGAAACATCCTAGTTGGGCAGTCCGGGAGAGACTCTGGAGAGTTCACACAGAGCCATTATCTTTCATGCGGTATTTCTACCACTCACCACATCCTCAACTTTAAAATTAGTTTGATTACCGATCCCTCTTTTCCTGTTTTTCCCTGACTTCCGTTTATGAATTTATACATCACCTAGAAATAAAACCAACGCCTTGTTTGATTGACGTTTAGCTATTCTCTCCGTTTTATCGAAATAAATGAATGATTTACCAGAGGGTTAAAGTGCACTCAGATGTTCGACGTCGCTTTAAAAAATTCCGCAGTTAACGGTTAACATGGATCGTAATTATCCTTCGATTTCACCGTTTATTCCTCGGAACCTTACGATTCGAAACATTTTCCATCAACCTTAAATAAACGATTCTCATCCACTCTTTAAATATCAAAATGACTTTTTCGAAAAATACAAATTAAATAAATTTTAGGGTTCTCAATAAAATTTAAGTGTTATTGCCCGTATCGTGGATTACATGACAAAAGGTGAAATGTGGTCCCCATGAATTTAGAAGCAAGTCAATAAATTTCTTTTCAAATCGTAGGAATAAAAATTTTCCCTCTTCCGTTCGAAATGGATGGATGCCGTGAAAAGCGAAAATGATATACTGAAAATATCTTTCTTTATACGAAGCTAATTTTATACTTCCTTCTTTTTAAAAAAAAAATTGTTTTATATTTTAAAAAATCACGTTTTCCAACCATCGTTACCGGGAAGAAGGTTAAAAGGAACAAGGAAAGTTTTGTTTTCTTCCGAACATGATTTACAAGGTTGATGTTGAAACAGGTAATCCGTGTTACAACACACTCGAACGATTTGGAAAATGATAAATGTATCAAAGTTTGCTTTCCCCCCCTTCGAAAACTTGACCGTGTTTGAAAGATTAATATTTGGAAGCTCTAAATGTTTAACTAAGGTTCTTATAATATTTGAAGTATTTTCCAACATGTGATGAATTGTTCAATTTAAATCGGTTCCAGTCCTTTCCGGGAGTTTTCTTGTTCGTACATGGTAAAGCAGTTCGGATTTTTACAATAATAAATCATAAACACAATAAGTAAGTTGAACGATTAAAAATCGATTTTAAAGGATGAACAAAAATATTTGAGGACATCCGTGGAAGAAGGAGACCGTTCAAAAAACAAAAGAAAAACGCCATGTAAATAAATACAACACAAATTTCGTTCTTACTGAACGGCCCCCTTCTTCCACTGATGTCTTTATTTGGCATCTGGTTTCCCCAAAAGGGCCATTCAAATGATACGTCGGTACCTCAGAAGGGGAAGGAGGTGCACAAAATGCTGATGCAGATTTTTTTAAATTTTTTTATTGCTTTATTTGGCTATCGGAGCGAATCCTTTTGGCCATGCAAATAGTGTCACCATGTAAGTATGTAGTGTCGTGGAACTACTTTTACAATGAGATTAAGATGACTGTATTAGCAGTTCCTAAAATCCCTACCCAGAGGGAGGGAGCGTCGGTGGTCACCCATCCACTAACTGGCAGTTTTCAATGCTGCTTAACTTCACTGATCACAATGCCGCTAAATGAAACGTGTCACCACTCCGACCCCAATGCAGGGGTGCTGATGCAGATGCTGATGTCAAATCAATGACAAAATCAACAGGTTATTTGCACTGATCGCGGATGTCAAAAATTCAATGTTAAAAAGACGGTGATACTATTTCAACAAAAGTGACTTCGAAAGCCAAATCCCCACTTAGCATTTTCAATCCATTAGACATTCTACGGATTGTCCATTAGATATCCACAAGATATCAAAATCCATGAGATATCCATAGGAAGTTCAGAGGACTCTTTTAAGATCCGTGCGGACACATGTAAATCCAATGGACGTCCAATAAATACCCTCATGACGTCCTGAGGACGTCCTCGGGATTGGATAGACTTTGCTATCTGAGATGTATAAGCAGGAAACTCCGATCCAAGCGACCGTTTACTTACTCATTCAATTCGGTTTCAGGCCCGTAACCAGGGGGGGGGGTCAAAGGGGGGCTCAGCCCCCCTGAGAGGAGGCTTGAGTCCCCCTGTGATGAAAATTGAATTCCATATATATATATGGAATTTTAAATAAATATGTACTAATCCTTCTAGTACGATTTCATTTTCCTTATATTATATAATTCCTTTTTTTCCCTTTTGTTTTCTCTCCTCATCTTCCTTTATTTTCCCTTAAATGCGTAAAGGGCAAAAGATCTGTGACGCAAAGAACACATGATTAAAACGTCTGCAGGAAGAGCTGTGATTGGTTCAAATTTAAAAAAAAGGACTGTTTTTTTTTATAGTCATAGTTTTTGCAAACTGTTAACTTCCTTTTTTAATTTTATGGATAAATGTTGTCTAAATTCAAATGAATTTTACGTTTAAAGCAGTTAGCATAGCTTCATTATGTGTTATTTTAAAATGTTTTATTTTGTAGAAAAAAGTTTAGCTATAAAATAACATTTAAGTCTCCCATTTAGGATTCGAAACCTAGTCATTCAATAAAATAAGCTATTTTATAAAATTGAAAAATTCAATTTAATCTCTTTTCAAACTAGAAAAATCCGGGCCCCCCTTCGAAAATGTTCCGCCCCCCCTGAGGATGCCGCTCTGGTTACGGGCCTGTCGGTTTACACTTTAATTTGCGTTATATTGCATTAATTTTATATTACATTCATTTTGCAATACCAATACACTTGCATTGCCACGGCATTTCAGTTTGCTTCACCAGCTCGCCCTATAGACAGGTCCAAAAACTTCTAACGCCGTTTATGTCCCGCTTAACTACGCATATTTTAGAAATTATGACACTGAGGTTCTAACTCTCCAAACTTGACTTAAACTTAGAGCTGGAGGGTTCTAAGTCGTTCAAATTTTTAGAAAGCCACTAAAAAGCACCGGAAAAACTCAAAATTTACAGGTTTTTATTTTCGGAAATAAAAGTACTCATGATCTGAAACCGAATTCTGTAAAAAAGCCCATTTCAGTCAACGGGTCGATTTGAACCTTCTCAGGCCTAGTTTCGCGAAGTGCCATAGACCCTGAAATGATCAAAACTGATCAAAATGGTCGGACTCGAATCATTTTTAGTCGAAATTATAAGTAATAAATAAAATTCTTGCATAAGACTTTCCGTCACCGCATATCAAAAATTTTCGAAACAAATTTTTTTTTCTTCAATTATTTCCATATTCGTTTTGCCAGAGCTTGTATTGATTTAAATGCATTTCCAACGTTTTAACAGCTGTAATAAACACCCACTGCAGAAATCGCAATTTGCTTGACGACAGCACGTATGTTTTGTAATTATATAATCCATATACTGTACAGTACAGTCCGAGTTTTCAAGCAATTCTTTTTTTTTTCTTTTTTTTTTTTTGTTTAAGCCTTCCATCAACTTTCAATATCGTGATCTATTCAATTTATCGGTCATTCATCGCCCTTTCTAGGAAAATAATCCCCCTTTTCTTATTTGATGCATGCTACCTTAATAATTCAATACAAAGTGTAAATTAATATATTTAACCGCTTATTAATGTTTATTGTTAGGATTATCAATAATAAAATGGACGAGGGAACGAAGTTGACGGAAACGTCGATAATAAATAAAAAGGGGGGATAAAATGATCGCAAGTGATATTATTTCTTTGAGATCAAATTTTTAAAAAATCGCGCCTTCAAAAAAAATCCTTAAGTTGGGTTTTCAATTCTTCGTTCTAATTAGTCGGTTTTTAATTAGAATCCTTCACTTTTTCTTTCTTGTCGAACGAATAAAAAATCTGACAATGAATTCCGTCATCTTTAAATAAAAAAGTTTTCTTCCTCAATTTTTTTTTCTCGTTCCCTTTTGCATAATTCTTTTTGTTTATTTATTTATGTGTACGATTAAGGTTCTACTTCCTTTACATAACCGGCCGGTCAGCCGGGCGGTGAAAATTTTTTAACGATAAAAAAAGTTTAATTTTTTTTTTTCGATTCGTTATTTTACACATAAAAATGAGATCGGATCGCACCGAAACCGTGCCAAAACGTTTTGTTATGTTTAAAAGGTAAAGATTCGTTCTTGAAACGTATGAAAAAGGCTTTGTGGTGCCTACATTTGATAATTTTTTTTAATGTTTTCGAAATAAAAAAATAACGCCATTTCTCTTTTTGTTGTTGAAACAGTTCGCGGTTTCCCCGCTAGAGCGCTGCACTAGTCTCTCGGAAATAAACATTTTTTTTTTTTTTTTTTTTGCGAAAACAATTAAATATTATCAAATATAAGAACTATTAACTGTTCTTCGTGCATTTAAAATCATGGAAATTTATCTCTGAACATAACGAAACGTTTTGGGTACGGTTTCGGTGCAGTTAGACCCCGTTTTCATGTATAAAATATTGGATTTTAAAAAAAAAATTTTTAATATTTTTTTATCGTTAAAATTTGTACACCGGCCGGTTAGCCGGCCGGTTATGTAAACGAACTAGAACCTTTAACAAATTCCGCTCTTTTTGTAAAACAAGCAAAGTTTTTAGATTCGTTGGGATTTATATCTGTGAATGCAACAAAAACAAGAGGTTTTGTCTTTCTTGGAACTACTTGATTTTTAGGACCAAAAGGTCAAAGCTTTTTTTTAATGGTCTTAATGATGTCAGATGATATGGAAATATTCTGGAGAAAGCAAATCGGATGGGCTCAACTTTTTGATGTATATTTTTCAACATTTAAATGACGAGGAACAAGGAAAATCGTAGGTAAATTCTCGTTATACGGTCATGTCCTGGAGAGTTAACGAAGGTGTAGCGAAAACCGCAGGCTCGTGTCTGTTCACCCCATATGTTGATTCTCTCATTCATTTACGAGAGATTTGACGAGCCCGTAGACCCGACATAAAGCGAATAAAAAATTTAAACTTGTCCCTGGGTTTCCTGCGAAACGCCCTTTCTTCGTGCTATTCAGTCCAGTAAACGGAACAGGAGGGGTAAAAAAATCATAGAGATGAAAAGATAATAAAATTGGTAAAATTCGAATAAATCGAGCCGGAGTTTATTTTTAAAATACGAAAAGACTTGAATAAAATAAGAGAGGGTTATGGGGACAGCGATGGCAGTTGCTAAGTAAATAGTAAAAACGTAATCGAATTTGCCTCCAGGAAAATGGAATACCAAGGAGAGGTCGGAGGGAAAATAAAAAGAGTGGTTTGCGTCTTCCCGGCGATCGGTTTAATATGAAAAAAAAAAAAAAACCCTCGAGATAAATGAGTTATTCTCTCAAAGGGTTAGCAGGACAGGTGAACTGACCAGAACAAAATATCAAAGAAGGGCGAAATGAAAAATGAAATTAGATTCAAGTCTCGAGATAAAAGATACTCTAAAAAAAAAAAAAAAGTAATGAATTCCTTTCCTCAAGCAGCCATTTCTTATTTTTTTCCCTTTGAAAATTTACTAGATCTACGAGAGGAGGGTTGTTACTTTTTCCATTTTTGAGGTTCTGAGGAAGTAATATATATAGCGTTTTTCAAAATAAAGCATTCTTAGTAATTTATGGGCATGTATTCGATGGAATGTAAAAAGAAAAAAGAAATAAACAAAGGGAAGGGATTACTGAAGTACGTTTTTGATACAGCCTTGTAGCTAAAATCTTAAGACTTAAGACGTAAGATCGCCTACTAGCTACACTTCAAAGTTGAGATTTTTGGAGGAATTTTTTTTAAAATTTCAACATATACCGGTACCCATATATCCAATCTCTTTCCCTGAAGCAGGATATGGTGATGCCTCAGGAATCTCTCTCAAGGCCACTTTACATTGACATCCAAAATCAGAGCAGCAGAGGTTGCTAACCGGACTGTCTACCATTTATAACTCTTAATCGTCCCTGAGGCACGCACGGGAAAGAAATAAAAATTCCCTTTCGTCAGTTAGTTTCCATTTGAAAATGACTGATTTCCCTTTGGTAACGCAAAATGCGTATAATGCATAGGTAATGCAATCTAATTCAAAGTCAAGTGTACACCGAAATGTATGAGTGAGCCACCCCTCGGCTTTTTCCTCTATTGCGCCTTTTGAATAATGCCTGAACTTATTCCCCTGTTCTTCCATTAAGTCAACGTTCCTTCAAAAGTTTTTATTACGTTGGACGAAAGTTGTTCCATGTTTAAAGCACATTATCATATGGGGTAACAGGAAATACCCCATGAAAAAATATAAAAAAAGAAGAATAATAATTTATGCGAATAAAATATTGAAAAAGCGCTTAATACTTTCATTTAAATATTAATGAAAAAAAAAATGATGTCCCTATGAGCTTGTTTGATGCTGATCAACTTTGAGCAAGTATTGATTACAACTTTTCAAAGTAAAACTTTTACAAATTTTATCGGTTATTGTTAATTTATAAAATATTTGTTTTTGCTATATTAATTTAAATCTGTAGTTAAAATAATGAAATTGTTGAAAACTAGTAAATTTTCTTTGATAAATCGATAAGCCACATTTTTTCGATTAAACCTCCCCCCCCCCTTTAAAGTATAAAATAAAAGGGTTCTTCACCCCGAGATCGAATTTCTCTCTCCGAGATAATGGAAACTTTCTTTTCGCGTTATCGAAAAAATCATGCTTTGTTTTTAAATCAAGAAAAAAGTCAAATTTGATGCGGATTTTTTTATATCGACTACAGTGTTTTCCATTAAAAATTCTTCACTCGAGAGTAGGTAGGTACCTCATTGAAATTAATGATTACAAAAGACGAATAGAAACAAAATCCGATTTACCCGCCTTCGCTCGCGTTTTCGGTTACGACGACGAGAGGAAAATCCTCGAATCGAAATAATTAATTTACGGTTAACTGAAGATGAACTGCTAAAGGACGTCACCTAGAAAGGTTTAACGGAACTAAAAAGGACTGGAATTAAATTCAAAACTTGGACTGATGATGCCAAGAGCTAGTATTAAACAACATCTGTTAGCAGAAAGCTCCGAAGAGGATAAAATAATTAGCACAAGATAAGCTGCGGACAGCGTAAGATGAAAAACACTTCATCGCAGCAGCTTCCCCAGCATCCAGGAAAGGACAGATTAAGTAATAAAGTTAGTTCTTAATTAAATTATAGTAATTGTGTTTCCCCCATCCCCTTCTTGTTCTTTCGCCATCGAAACGATATCCCCGGTATCACGTATTTTTTTTTTTTTTCGAAAAATAATAAAAACAAATCTTGGGAACGTTTTTTTTTTTATGTTCGCTTTTTGAAACCGATGCTTTAACATGCGCTTTCCATTTATACGGTTTTCATTTGAATGACAAAACAGGAACTGCATCGAATCGAAACAAGTTGAAACCTCTTTTGCGGGTTGATTAAAATTGTAAGCCTAATGAGACGACTAAATGCAGACATTTTCATTATGTTCTCCGGTTCTCTTGTTCTCTTGGATTACTTTTAATTTTTTAAAACTCGAAATAAGTTTTAAAATAAACTGGAAGGGGCATGAGCTGCTAAATCTTCAAGCAAATTGAAAAACTGTTTTTGATAGCGTCTTCACCACGATTGAAGATTTGAGTTCTGTTGCAAATTATTTTCTTATCCGAGTTTTTCAATCATAATCTTTCAGTTTTTTATATTAATTGTAGTAATATTTATCCAAAATAATTTTACTCAAATACAGAACACCTCTATAAAGCATAAACAATCAAACAATAAGTGCATGGGCAGGCAAGCATCGCTTTAGCAAGTTCATAGCGGAGGCCCTGACAAAGGAAAAAATGACGCTCAAATATTTGCTTTGTCGCAAAGCATTTTTTTAAAATTTAGGTCTATACAGTGGAAATGTTTTGGGACCAGACTTGTGAGTGCTTGTCGCAAGCATAAGTGCGTCGAGCCGAAGCAGTTATGCTTTGCGACAAATACATATCCTTTGTATTGCGATCGAGGGTGAGTTCATTTTTTTGGGTGTAGGGATTTGGCCCATGAAAGGATTAATTTTTTAATTTTTTTGTTTACCCATGATCCGGTCGCGGATCGATTTGGGATTACGTGGGCTCAATATTATATTGTTCTAGCTGCACTTCCCAGGTCGGCACAAGTCCCCTGTATTTAGCTAATGAAAAACGCGTGGCAACCTGAGAGGTGTAACTAGAACAATATAATATTAAGCCCACGATTACCTATTTCCACGGCCATATAGACAGGTCCGGAAACTTCCCATGCCGTTCATGTCCTGCTTAACTACGCACATTTTAGTTCTATCACGGGCCATTAGACGTCTGCCTATACGGTCGTGCGCCGTCATCGTTGCTTAAAAATCTCAACGACCAATCAAAAAGCTTCTCGCGTACAAGTAGCGCTTACGGTGGTAGAAAGGAAGAACTAATTTTAGCGTAGTTACGCGGGCAAGACCTCCCATGTGTAAAGGATAGGAGTTTTCGGACTTGCCTATACGGTTATGTCTATTTAAAAGTTTTTAAAAAAACATCAATATTGAATATTTAATCGGGAACGAGAATCTCAATATTTAAAAAAAAAGTTATTAAAAAAAAGTAATGCCTACACGGGCCAAACCCCTCTACAACCTCATAAATGTTTTTTCGTTCAAAGTATGCATCAAATTTTAAAAAAAATCTGATCCATTTTTTAAACGTTTTTGCAGGATTAAAAAACTACAGCGTTTCTCGGTTATCATTGTTATTAAGATGAACAAGTTTCAGTACGGAAGGAATCAATAAAACAATTGTCAGATTAAAATTGATCGAGAGTTGGAAATCTATTCACGAATGTTTTCTTACTTGCTGGGGGAGAGGGGTATCTTGCGGAATTTCCGAAGGGGTGCATGCAATGCTGACTTTCATTAGCAAGCGGAGGGACAGGGTCAAAGTTGGTAAATTTCAGACTGACGTAATATTTGAATTGCCCCAAAAGTGCCCTTTTAAAGCTAACGTCCAGGAATTCGACACTCAATTTTACGTAAAAATGCATTTCCGTTTGTCAGGTAAAGAAAAAAGGAAATCTTATTATTTACGTATTTTTAAAGTGAAGTAAAGCTTCTTTCTTTGGATTCTTTTAAATACTTTTCAAGTAAGCTGATTGTACTTGATCCGCTTTGAAGGATCATAGTGACTTTTTTTCTCCGCCGCTATTTAGTGGAAAAGCTAATAACATTACACATATAAGCATCATTACTCGCATTCATTTGTTTTATGAAAGGAAATAAATATATTAAAATCCGTGGAAAACATCACTGAAAAGGTAATTTTTTTAATCAAAATGTGAAAAGCATCATCTTTTCCCAATATTACTACTAAAAGCTGAACCTTTTTTTTCGATTCCGACTCCGAGCGAGAGAGATATTTGAAATATGAAATGCATTTTTTTTTCTTTACTCAACATTAGGTAAAATAACCAGCTTTACATATTACATCATGCTTTTGAAAATACAACACGGATTCTTAATCTAGCGAAATTCGAGCATTATAATTTTACAATTGATTCAGTATCTTGTAATTAAAAGAAACGCTTTCTAATTAAAAAGTTGCAACTGTTTGATTTACGATTTCACGTTAATTAAACTAGTTTGTTTCCTGTTAATAAAAGTAATATTTTTCCTTGAAATTACTTTGAATTTTTTTGTTATTAATTAATTAATTTCTACATATTTTTTAGAACAGTTCCAGGAACTACGAGCGAATTTGTTTAAATTAAAAACTTGTAGGCGTACGAAAATTTCCGTTTTTAGATTTTTAAAAAATCGATGAACAGCAGACTGAGCATAAGAAGGATTAAATAAGTATAACTGAGATGGTTTTGAATAGGGAACGATTTGAGTGTTTGGCTTTCATTATCACACATATGTTCGCAATTTTGAGCTTTATAACATCGCAAGGTTAAACACGTAAAATTACTGTCAATTGTTTGCATATATACCATCATCATGCTCACTTTATGAAACAAACCGATTGATTCGTAACCTAATCGAAAACTCTCTCTGGAATTTATTAAAATTTTAATAATATTTTTGATTTGCTAAAATTATATGTATCATCTCAATGTTACCGACTATTTCCCCGAATAAAAAAGTTTTTTGCTAAAAAAAAAAAAAAAAAAAAAAAAAAAAAAAGATTTGACAAACAAAGTTTCAAACATTTATTCGAACACACGCGATCTCGGATCCACAAGTAGGCAAGCGTCGAATTCCCGGCGAACATTGTATTAGATATAAAGTTACTGCATATAAAACTGTAAAACTTTTTTTAGAGATTAGAAAAAGGCAAATAAAACATATGGATTTTAGTATATTACATAAAATTTATACGATGCAGCTTTAAAATGATTAAAAACGGTCGGTCTGAAAATATATATTTTTTTTTTTTTATGTAACCCCAATCAAAAAGCAACGGTATACACTACTTTTTTCCATTGCATCGGTGATCCTTCCTATATGAATCAAAATCGTAAATAATTACTTTCGGATTTTTCTTTTTTTTTTCTTTCAAAAGCCAGCACCAGTCAACGTTATCTCTTGTTGTACACAATCATCAACTTAAAAAGTAACTTAATTACTTTCCGAAGGGAACTAATCTTAGCCGAAAACTTATTTTTGCGTGTTAGATTAAAAGTTGATGGACAACAGTAAACAAGGATTAGAAGGCAGCTTAGAAAGAGGTTGTATAATTCAACTTCTAACACTTTACTGATAACTTGGTTGTTATCGTTAATCTAGCTTTTCTTTCACCATCGCTGAATTCAAATGAAGTTGAAAAAAGATCTTGCAGATGCCCTATTAAACTTTTCTGTAGACATAATTTTTTTTTTCCTTTTTTCTGGCGGAAATTTGAATTGTTGTTCCAAGTCTCGTAAGTTTTCTTAATCGATTTCCTTTTTACGAATGTAAGAGATCTATTTTTTTTTTTTTTTTTTTTTTTTTTTTTTGCGAAGTTTTCTTGGCAACGTGTAAAAAGTTTATTGTTCAGCTTATTTACTAGTTTATTTATAAAGTTTTGTCGGTTTACATTTCCCTGGAATTCGTTTTAAGTTTGGTAATTGAATTCTTCTTCATCTTGACTCTTCGATTTGAAATCTGAATTTTCCAACTCGCAGGAAAAATACCAAGAAAAAGAAGCTTATTACGAATTTTTGACCATGAAAAATTCAGATTTTTGGAAAATCAGTTACCCAACATTTTTTTCATGACGTCTTTTCTAGATCATTAGTCACTAGAAGATAGTTCAACTTTACCGAACTGAAAATGCTAAAACTTATAATATTCAGTCCCTTCAAGAGAGCTGTCATTTTTTTTAAATTTAAATATTTTTTTTTTTTTAACATGAAGATTAGGATGTTTTTGCATTAGAAAATCAGAGTAATGTTCATTTCGTAAATTGTAAAAATGTCCATGCACTACGTCTGATTTTCCTCGTATATCAACATGACGCTAGAGTATACTGGGTTGCATGAGGATAATTCCGATCGCATTGAAAAACCTGATACAAGGAAAATGAATTTCCAGCAAGCACGTGAAAATCGGCCACAAACCGCAGTGGAATGCTCGTCCGGAGAATCTCAATTATTATCATCGGATGGGTGAAATAAATTTTTTTCGCTTGCTTTGCTTACTAAAGGAAAATTAAATGATTTTTCGGAATTTAACAAGGCTGTTTAAACACAAAGAGCAAAATTTGAATGCCTTACCTTGCGAAATAAATTACAACTTTAAATTTAAATGAAGGCTTTCCTGGTGACATCGCTTACCATCACGGAGTTAAATTATTCGATATTGCGCTCCAGAATTAAGCGTGAGAAAATTCGTTATCTGCAAATCATCGATAATTTATACTCGAAATTTTTTTTTTATTAGAACGAGTCAATATATATTCCAAAAAAAAAAAAAAAAAAAAAAATTCGAAACGAAAGTAAAGCCGAAAAATTTAAAAATCTATTTTTTTCCTCTTCTCTTAAAAAAAAAAAGAGGAGAAAATCCTTACGGAACACTTCATTTCCTGTTATTGACTTTTTATCTTTTCAACAAAGCATACGTTTCAAAAGAATTTTTTGACGAATTCAGATAAAAATGATAATTTATCTCTTTCACTTTCTTACCTCTGTAATATTTTAATGAGAAAAATTTTTGAAAAATGGGAAATTTTTTGGGAAAATCGATACGCTGCTGTATTTTTACTCTTTCATATCTTCAACTTTGCTTCATTTAACCTATTCAAAAAAATTAAAATGCGATTGGAATAAGTTTAAAATTAAAAATAGGATTTTGAAAGCTGAGGAAAAAGATCGCAAATGGAAAATTCTATAAAAGGAGGGGGAAAAAAAAGTGAAGATGCGACCCTCAAAAAAGCGGTTTCCTTAAGGAGAACTTATGATTCCCAGCTGGTTATTCGCGGTATTTGATGCGTTCGATGCTCCTTTTGATAATTCTTTGAATTTCAAACCGCTACTTTTCCTCTTTTATATCAAATATTTTTCACTCGAATTTTTATATCCTTTACAAAAGGAAACACAATAATGGAGTTGACAGCAGAACCAGTGTGGGAGCTTTGTCTCCGATCCCTAGATTTTTTATCATTTGAAATGGGTTAGTGAAGGTATTAAAAAAAAGGTGGGTAGAAACCTAACGCAGGCATAACGAATCACATCATAGTGGTCAGAAATCGTCCGAACCATTCATTCGTGAATATTTTACACTTGAATTAGCGATGGATTTTGTTTCTTTTTTTACACGAACATTCTCACGTGGTCTCATTTTTTGATAATTTGCCGAATGGTAACTGTGTTTGTTGCAAGCAATTAGGCTGCACGCAATTTTAAATTTTCAACAATCCCCCAAATAAAAATCGGAAATCTAACGGAAAGTTATGCTGAGCACATTACCACCCCTGATTGATTAATATTATTACGTCTTTCGTATATGGGCTCAAAAGAACGATCAAATTTTTGAGTACATAATTTTTTTTAAATCCCAATAATTCCCAGTTTTTTTTTTTTTTTTTTTTTTTTTTTAAATTTTGTTTCTCATATACATTTTTTTCTTTTTCTTTTGTCACAACCGCTTCCGAAAATAATCTGCGTTTTAAAAATTTAACTTCCGAGAAATGTCGGAATCGGCATGTTTGTTCTTTTATTTATTTTATTACTATATGCAAAACTTGTCGAGCCTTGAAAATTTTAAGAATCCACGAAAACACCTGCATCCAAAGCCTGGGAAAAGGCGTAGTTAAACGAGTATCCCCGAAGTCCTCCGAAACCCCTCCCACCAGCTCAAAATTTGCCTAACGAATGTTTTGATTGGTCCTCCCCAATATCACCCTACCTCCCCTTAGCTCGTGTTAGCATGACTGAAATCAGGAGTCAGCGCATCAGACCATAATATAATTTCGTCGCAGTCGGTTCTTAGAAATTACAAGTCCGTCAAAAAAAATTAAGATGTGCTTAATTTTTTTTTTTTTGGTTGGCAGCATTGATTTTAGACGTGATAGTAGTTCTCACGAGGCTTTGTACTTTTTTTTTCGTTATTTATTGAAAAAATATCGCAAATAATACGTAATTAGCATAAACCGTACGAAGTAGAACTGGAAAACATTATTATAGACTAACAAGCTTTCGGTCAGTGATTTAAAGGCGGAACTTTTCATTCAAAATACAGCTAACCTAAACTGGTTAACAATATGGCCGACTCAATGAGCTTGGAACGTATGCATGAGTCTCTTGTCGAATGATTAATCGCAATCACGTAGAGCTTACGAATGAAATTAAAGTAATTAAACTAGTGGATGAGAAAGTGGATAGTGCAATCGATCGAATTAATAAGCTCGAACAAGCGTCTTCCAAAAGGGACGAGGAAATTATCATGTTAAAAAAGTCAGTCAATAGGAACAATGTGATCATTTATGGATTCCACAATTATGAGTCGGATGAAATCTGCCTGGAGGATAGGCTAATTAAGTTCTTTAAGGAAAAGTTAAAAGTGGAAATTACACCAGAAGATATTGATTTCGCTTATAAATTAGGAAAAAGAGAAGC